>VYZW01027144.1:0-16508 GCA_013401315.1 Balaeniceps rex
TGTGTGGGGGTGTGCCCTGTGGCTTAGGAGGGGTGAGGGTGGTTTGGGGGGGCCCTGTAGGTTAGGAGGGGGTGAGGGCGATTTGGGGTGTGCCCTGTGGCTTTGGACGGGGTGAGGGTGGTTTGGGGGGACCCTGTGGGTGAGGAGGGGGTGAGGGTGTTTGGGGGGGCCCTGTGGGTGAGGGGAGGCTGAAGGGAAGGTGGGCTGAGGGTCATCTGGGGTCTGAGGGGTGGCCGAGCTGATGGCTGCTCTCCCTGCAGGGAAGCCGACCCTGTACGGCAGCCTGACCCGCCGCGGGCTCAGCACCGAGGGCCTCCCTGACATCGCTGCCTCCGAGGGCTTCATGGTTGGGGAAGTGACTAAGGTGCCAGGGCTGGGGTGGAGCGGGGAGTCGGTAACCACCTTCCATGTGTGAAGGGGCGATATGCTAATGCCGGTCAAAACAGCAGCCTGAAGCTGTCACCCAGTCCCCTCCATGGTCCTATCCAGCTATCCTGGGCCTCCTGCCTGTGCAGTGACCTGGAGCTGGTCCGTAGCATCCCATAGTCGGGCTGATGCTGTGTGTCATGGCTGGCCAGGCCATAGCGGCCATCCCCTGCCACCCGGGGCTTGCATCTTGAGGAGGCGTAAGAAGATGAGCCCAGCGCTGCACCTTCCGTCAGTCTTCAGACTGTGAGAGACCACAGCCGGGTCCAGATCGTAGTTCTACCCTGGCAGCCTCTGTGTTTCAGTAGGACTAACAGCACTTCTAATTCTTTTTCTCCTCTCTTTCCTCCTCTAGAAAAGCATTCTCATTTCTTGTCCTCACGAAAATGTGTCAACAAAGTTCCTGGCCCCGTACACAACTTTTTGTAGAATTCATCAGAAAAGTGTAAGTAACCTTGCAAAGTGAGTGGAAAATAACTGGAAGCGACCGTGAACTTTCACAACGTGTCTCTTGACTGTTGCGTGCTCGTTCAGAGGGGTGGCTTGCAGCGTGACTTTATGGGTCAACTAATAAAATGCATCAGATTGTAGAAGCTTGGGAAACTTGATCATGGTTAAGTTTATCCCCAAAAATAATCTCTCAAATTCTTTAGACTGTTTTCTTGCAAGTGATCTAACTTCTGCTCACTTCAGGCCCACGATGGATCCCCCTGTAAAGGAATAAGCTGTGTGAATTAGGGTGTCGAAAAGCGAGGTAAAAATAAGAGGTTCAGGCACTGAGCTCTTCATCTCTGACTGGTTCATAGAATCATTTAGTTGGAAAAGACCTTTAAGATCATCGAGTCCAACCGTTCATGTCTATCCCCGGTTTGTAGTAGCTGTTTGCTCCTGCGTAACGAAGCTGTCTGGTTTTGATATTTGCTGTTTTAATTTCTGTTTGCGGGGCTGGGAATCCAATGTTGTATAAAGTCCTCTTGACCCGGTGGGAATTCAGACACCAGAAAGGCCCAGCTTGTATTTAAAAAATAAATAAATTGCGTGAACTTCTTGCTTATTTAAAAGCAGTTCTGCTCGTTTTGCTGAATAATCTTCTTTCTTATTGCACCCCCATCAATCTGGGGGTGCACAAGTACAGCTTCTCCCTGAATGGTGATACAGAAAGGCTGATTCTGACCTGAAATTTCATTTCCTCACTGAAGAGAAGCGCATATCTTGGCTTTGCTGGAAAGTAGCCTGTGCTTTTGCTGAACGCTTAACCCCCTGTGGAAATGATCCGAGAAACTAGGGAGTGTGTAGCCTGCAGGTACAGCCGGCTACCCTAAAGGGAGTCCCCTGAAAGCTCCTGGAGAGGTTTTAGTACACTTGTCTCGTGATTTATTGAGTAAATTGTGATAAACCCAGCCGAAAATGCTGAAAAGTCAAGTCTCTATTAATGAAGCTCAAAAGCTGTATAAATCAAAGTGTGTTTTGACATAAAGGCAATTCCGCGTCCCTACAGCTGTTTTAAGAGGAAGCGTGGCTCTGCTGAGAGATGGAGCTTGGCAGTAAGGCAGCTCCGGAGGCAGAGGTGAATCACTTCTCCCAGCTTTGTGCTACTTAAGAGTCCCCAGCTGCTCTTTTGTGTGATAAATGGAATCAACATTCAAAGCACAGCAAAATGGGAATGCAGGCGTAAGTGTTTAGTCTGCTGTCAAACGGGTGTGATGGCTTACAGCTGCACTGCAGATCTCTCCTCTGGAAAGCAGCTGAAGCAATATCTATTAATATGTAGATAAGTTTAAATCCAGCGTGGACTAAGCTCCGGTTATCCTTTTTACCTGCTGCCTCTTGTTCTGAGCGCTCGTGCTGGGCCTTGCCTGTTTACATATCCCTCCTGCAAGTTTGGGGATATGTCAAACATCAGTGAGGCTTTTCGTTCTTGCTTGAATAACCTCCACAGGCTGCTGCTTTTTTTTTTTTAAACTAGGGAGCAAATTACCACAGATTGGTTTGTTATATGAAATGCCACTCGTGTTACCAATGTATTTCTCACAGTACCAATATGTAAGTAAATGTACTTAATGGCCGTTGTAACGGCTAAACCGTTACCTTGTGTGCTTATTTAAGTCTTTTAATTCCTGTTTTAATTCCCAATTATTATTTTTTTCAAGTGGAGGTTGAGTATTGATCTTGCACCTTGTTAAAATTAGCTGTGGTTTGAGCTGTCGGAGCTTTTCAGGAGAGCAGTTTGGTCTGACTCTTGCCTGGATGGGAGAACTTGTGACTGAATTGTGGCATATCGTGTCCCCACAAGCCCTGGCTGATGCATGTGCAGCAGTAGGATGCTACAGGACATCCTCCTTAACATCTGGAAACAGCTGGAGATTGATGCAGGTCTGTTATGTACTTGGTCTGCCCGAGGGCATCGTCCTTAAATCTCAGGCCTCTAGCTGTCATCTCTCTTGGCAAAGTCTCTCAATCTACTCGTATCTTTGGGTTTCCCTGTGAACATGGTAGAAAATCCAACTGTCTCTTCAGGCCGGCTGCTGGCTGAGGCTGAGCACGTGCAAGAGAATGGCCAAAGCCCAGTCCTCTTTGAGAACAGTTAATTGTTCAGAAAAGCATTTAATCTGAAGCCTGGGATGACGATGAGCAGCCTCATCCCTTACATACCCGACCAGGTGGTTGGGACCTGCAAGCGCGCTGACGGACCGTGCAAGTTAAGACTGGAAACTGTGCTTCGTCGTGCTGGTGAGGGGTTGGAATGGCGACGGAACTGTGATCTGCGTTTCTCATCGTGCATTTCTCATTTCTGTCAGTGGTTTTTGCCACTGAAGTACTTTCTTCTAATCCATGGAGTGCAAATACAATTATTAGAAACCTTTTGGAGGTGATACAGCACGACTCCAGTATCCAAATCTTGCAAGACAAGGCAGCTATTCCACTACGTAGCTGTGATAATTTTATTGTTTTTTCCAGGATGCAACACTAGTGTTTCTAACAAAATCTGTATATTTGTTTTTTCAGCCTGTTTAGTGTTGCTGCAATCTATATTGGAAATACCTCTGTCACTTGGAAGATGTAATCATAGAATCACAAAAGGGTTTGGGTGGGAAGGGACCTTTAGAGGCCATCCAGTCCAACCCCCTGCAGTGAGCAGGGACATCTTTAACCACATCAGGTTGCTCACAGCCCCGTCCAACCTGACCTGCAATGTTTCCAGGGATGGGGCCTCCACCACCTCTCTGGGCAACCTGTGCCAGTGCTTCACCACCCTCAGTGGAAAACATTTCTTCCTTCTATCCAGCCTAAATCTGCCCTCCTTTAGTTTAAACCCATCACCCCTTGTCCTGTCACCACAGGCCTTGCTAAAAAGCCTGTCCCCATCTTTCCTCGAGGCCCCCTTGAAGCACTGCAAGGCCGCACTAAGGTCTCCCCGCAGCCTTCTCTTCTCCAGGCTGAACAGCCCCAACTCTCTCAGCCTGGCCTCGTAGCAGAGGGGCTCCAGCCCTCGGAGCATTTTTGTGGCCTCCTCTGGACCCGCTCCAACAGCTCCATGTCCTCCTTGTGCTGAGGGCTCCAGAGCTGGACGCAGGGCTCCAGGTGGGGTCTCAGCAGAGCGGAGCAGAGGGGCAGAATCCCCTCCCTCGACCTGCTGGCCACGCTGCTGGGGATGCAGCCCAGGACAGGGTTGGCCTTCTGGGCTGCGAGCGCACACTGCTGGCTCATGTCCAGCTTTTCATCCCCCAGCACCCCCAAGTCCTTCTCCGCAGGGCTGCTCTCAATCTCCTCATCCCCCAGCCTGTATTGTTTCTTTCTGTACCGTTTCTTTCCAGGCTAGAATACCTGTTATCTTACTTCATGCACAACTGAAATACATCTGCCTTTCCCGAATGGCAGCAATAATGTCTGGCATCACAGGAAAGGCTACCCTTTTACAAGAATATAAGCTCAACATCTGCTCTCTTCAAAAGTATTCAGCTTTCCCGGTGTTTATGCAAAGTAGGCAGTTGTTAATACCTTAATGTGACAGACTGTGCGAGGAGTTAGCCTGCCTGCACAGGGAACTAGTTTTGAGTCAGTGTTTCGGAAAATTTAGGCTGTGCCATTGGCTTCATAAATATCTCGAACAATGTCTTGTGGGCTTGTGATTCAGGGTGCTCTCAAGCTGGCCAGGTATCTCTGGCTAGTGTGGAACAGCTTGGCTCAATTTCTTATCTGTGTACAGGAGCTGCTAGAAAAATCCAGATTTCTGCTTCACCTGGGATAAACCTGAAATACAAGTGCTGTCTGTGCAGGCTTCTGACTCAGCGTTTCTTTTTCTCCCTGCTTTGCAGGTCTCTGCAGAGTCACAGGCAGCGAATAACAATTTCTTGTGGCAGTTACAAGAAATCTGGGGTGCTTTGTGTCACGGTCCAGTCTCCCAACTTGTCTGAGCCCTGGCTGCGGGTCAGCCCGGATCAGCAGCTCGCTCTTGAAGGAGGAACGCAGCAATCTGTGTAAAACAGATGAATCGAGAAGAGTTTCTTTTTATGCTGCCCTTGTCCTCTAGAAAAACCCTGCTGTTCAGGATCCACTTGTTTTTTTGATTTCTTAAGGGCTTAATTAACATCTCCTAAAACATATGGAGAGGGAGAGGCGAGAAAGCCTGTGAAGTCCTTGCTTAAATGTTAGGATATTTTCAGGCTGAAACTGTTTAGCTAGCAATATGGAAGCTCTTTCGGGTGTTTTAAACGAGTCCAGCAGTATGTCGTGGGGAGATAATAGTGCTGAGTGATGTACTTAGCAGGTCTCCCCCAGTACAGAGTTAGGCTCTTGAGCAGAAATACCTATATACAGGGTCACATAAAGCTAACGTTTCGTGTTTTTACCCTCCTGCAGATTACCTGTCTTGATATTTCCAGTGGCGGTGGGCTTGGCGTGTCTACCAGCACAGATGGGACCATGAAAATCTGGCAGGCTGCGAATGGAGAAATAAGAGTAAGAGCGTCTAGCTTTGATGTTGTCTGTGACATTACTGAAGTCATTTGGCTGTGACTTGGGTCAGGCTATCCGCACACTGTGGTCTAGGGCAGGCAAGAATCTGACTTTTAATTGAAAAGCTAATTGAAATTTGACGTCTCGGAGGTTTTAAGTCAAATCTGTTGGAAAGCATGACTTCTCCCAAGGGAAATGATGCGCAGCAATCCAGAAAGGAGTCCCAGGGTGAAAATGAGAGTGGGTAGTTAGGAATGACAGCTAGAGTGCAGAAGGTAACCGACAGCTCCTAACCTGCGTGGTACAAGCACTGAATTTCTTCTGCAGTAGAGAAGAGGTGCGGAAAAAAGACTGTGATGGGTTAACCACATCGTGGCTAGCTGCCTTCCCAGTTGAGGTGTTTCTTGCGGAGCTTGACCTCTCAGCTGCTTGTTTGGCAGAGGATAAAGACATTTAAGCTGTTATTAAAAACAAATGTAGTATCCTTTGCTGTGTGATTAGCTGCTCAAATGGAAGAGGGAGGCCCAAAGTGTACCTGCTACCTCTTTGAATTCAGACGAGTCCGTTGCGGGAACGCAAACCTGGAGGATTTGAGCTTTATCCTCTGCCCACATGGGAACACCAAGTTTTCCAGTGTCATAGCTCAACAATTGCTTGGCATAAGGGTGATGACAATGGAACTAGCACGTAGTTCTTTGTTTTTCCAGAGACTATTGGAAGGCCATGTGTATGATGTGAATTGTTGCAGGTTTTTCCCATCGGGCCTCGTGGTTCTGAGTGGGGGAATGGATGCCCAGCTAAAGATCTGGTCAGCAGAAGATGCCAGCTGCGTAGTAACATTTAAAGGTCACAAAGGAGGTACAGAGTACTCAGCCTTTAAAATGCTTGATCTGCCATGTGTATAATTGTGTTGGGCCCAAGGACTCGTGTTCAGTCACCAGCCTGCTGCGCTTTGTGCTGTGCTGTATTACATGTCCAGAGTATCTTTTTCAAGCTCCCAGAACTTGCATAAAAAGAACAGTAGTTGCTGTATTAGACAGCTGAAATGGTTTCTCTCACTGACCTGTGTTTTCTTTGTTAATTAAGGTAAAAAGAGGGAGGGTGCAGTCCATTAGCTGGACTGCCAGAGGGTGGAGGCAGAGGGTGTTCTGCTCCTCCAGGGCAGTCTCAGCGCTCCAGACCTCTGACCTGCATTCAGTAGCCTTGCTGCCTGCACTGGGAATGCCTCCGGCTTGCGCCCAGATCATCCTCCCCACCTTCAGTTGCTCCAGAGCCTCTTCCTTTTTTTTCTTTTTCTTGCCCAGAGAAGCATAAAGCAGTTTATTGTGGACTTCCAGAAGTCAGGCAGGCAGTTACCTGCCTCGAGGACGCATGCCTTCAGGACATGGTGTAGTAGGCATGGTGGTGTTGGGTTGACGGTTGGGCTAGGTGATCTTAGAGGTCTTTTCCAACCTTAATGATTCTGTAAGTCTATGCTGTTGAAAGTAAGGCACAGCAAGAGCAGCTGCAAGGGTACTTAAGTGATTTTCTTAAGAAGGGCTGGAATAAGCTCGTTTCCCCTTGTACTGAGGGCAGATGTTCAGCTCTGCCCCTGCTGATGGTCTTGCTGCTGAAAAAGAGTAAATTCTGTGCCCTCCTTGTGTCCTCACGTAGCGGATGCACTGGCCACCTTATGTGGTGAGTTGAATGCTGTTCCTTGCATTCAGGGTCCACGCTACAAACTGCTCCAGTTGACACTGTCTTAGTCCCAGGACAGATGGAAGGGATGGAAAATGAGCTACCCAGAAAGGCTCCCGAGAGCTGTGATCAAAGCAAGTTTTTGGACAGAGCCTCTGTTAATCTCTGGAAAGAAGATTTGGTTTCCAGGACCCCTTGTTCAGAAGCAGTGTGCATTTATACATAATGCTTAAGCAGGCTCACGTTTTACTCCCGTTTACACCTGACCGGAGCACAGTGGGCAGTGGTGCTGTCTTGTCACGGTGATTGCCAGGGATGCCAACTTGAACGGTTGGGTGATCGTGAGCAAGTCCAAGTGAGTTGTGGATGTGGCATCAGATGGCCAAAACCCTGCCCCAAATCATCTCCCCCCTGAGCAACTAATTTCTATGTACAGGCTCTTGTTTTCCCTGTCTCACAAGGTGCAAGGCTTTATTGAAAAGGTTAATAAGCCACGTGGCTGGCTCCCCAAAACTTGATTAACTCGAAAACTTGCCTTGCGCTGAACCTGCCATTGTTCTCCCGTGATCTATTTGCGTGGATTCAAAATAATTTGCTGCAAACAAAATGTGGCAGGCGGTGTAACAGAGCTTTGGTCAGAACGACGCTGGCTGGCTCCCGGTGGCTCTGAAGTTGACTTTATTCCCTGCTTATAACTCCAGCCCAAGCTGCTGCAGTCAGTTTGCTTGGCTTGTCCTGTCATTTGAGCTTGTCATGTTTAATGACTGCTTCTGTAGGGAAAGCGTCAATTAAATCTTCTAACCATCTGACTGCTCCCTTCCAAAAAACCACTGTGTCATTTTTCAGATCTACACTCAACAGCCCACAGTGAAATAAAGTCGTTGGAGGACGTTGGCACCTGCAAAAACTGCTCTTTTGGTGTTGCTGTAGCTGGATAATGTGGGTGCTGCTTGCCCCACACAACTTTGGGGATTATCCGGAGCTGGAGTTGGCAATGTTCTAAGAGTGCTGGGCCAGGCTATTTTCTGCCCAAGTTGGAGGTTAATTATGGAAACTCGGCAGCAGCTGCGGTATCAGCTCAGTTTGAGGCGAGGTTTTGCCGATCATTTTATTGGCGATATCTTGCCTTTGTGCCAGGCGGTGGCTCCTGCTCTGTATGGCTTGCTGGGAGCTGTTACCTTCCACATACACCTCTTTCTAGATGCCGTGGCTCCCTGCCCCACATTGCACCCCACGCAATTTGGCTGTGTGTGACTGGTGGCACTCTGGGGACAGTGGCTTGGGGCTTGTAGTTGAGTTTGCCTTGGGAAATGAGATGCTTTGCCTATCTGCTTTCCACGCTGTCTGTCTGAACGCGGCCTTTGCTTTGATGCAGGTATTTTGGACACTGCCATTGTGGATCGGGGAAGAAATGTCCTTTCCTGCTCTAGAGACGGCACTGCCCGCCTCTGGGACTGTGGAAAATCCGCCTGTCTGGGTGTCATCACTGACTGCGGCTCTCCTGTCAACGGCATTGCCGTGGGCACCGCTGACAACTCGCTGAACCTGGGCACACCTGAAAAAGCTCCTAGTAAGGATCTTTCGCTTAAAATTCATCTCCATTCCCCTGTCCCAAGCTGCTTAGGTTTGTCACCAATAATCCTGAGCGTGTGGCGTGCTGCTGTGTACCCTCGTACCACCTGGGGAAGGGAACTAGGGTCACCAGAATGGAGCACTCCAGTCCTGCAGAGGAACTGAGCCTTATCAAGCAGTTTAAGTGATTAAGACCGGGATCTCTTTGATTACTGGCCTGCCTCGCTATAGGTTCAGCAGGGGTGATCCAAACTGTCAGGTTTTGGTACCATCAAGATTTGTTGCATACGCGCTGCTGGAATTAACTGTTGTCCTTTTGTCAGGTGAGCGTGAGATTGGGACAGAAGGGAAAATCCTGCTGCTGGCTCGAGAAGACAAGAAGCTTCAAGGAGTGGGACTGCAGAGCAGGCAGCCGGTAAGGAGTCTGAGACTATCAGAAATACTTCCCTGGGAGAGTGCTGTGCGATGCTGCTATAAAATCGGCTCCGAGGCGTCACTCCCTTCATTTCCATTGCTGCTGCAGCAGCTCCTCGGTTTGCAAGCTGCCGTTCGTGTGGCCGTGCAGAGCGCTGGGCTGAGGAATTGAGACGGGTTAAAACTAACCTCGATGGGTGAACTGGTTAGTGTTAATCCCGTTCCGTTCCCCTGGTGAGGTTCATCACGTGGCACAGAAAGGGACAGAACCAGGCTGGAGGCAGGGGAGGGCTGATCTGCCTGCCTTTGGCTGAGGTCCTACACTGCAGTGTTCTCCCCCATGTGTATTCCGTGGAGGAAAGACTAAAACCTGGTACGATAAAGGGATGCTTTCTCTCCTTCCTACTGGCTAGACTTGTATGCGGGGGTTTGAGGAGTATCGGTCGCTCACGAGTTTAACCCAGGTTTGGGGAAGACTGTTTAAACAGCAGCCAGCAGATGTCATTGTGAAAGCAGGAACTGCAGGCTGTCTCATCCAGCCAAGGTGTAAAGTTGCTCTTTATTCTGGTGGGTGTTTTAATTACAGTGTCAAGGGGACCTCAGATGGTCACCAGTCCATCTCCCTCCTCTTAGTAAAGGAGAAGGGAGTTGGTAGATATCAGGTGCTGAAGATCTTATCAGGACCATCCCAGGCAGTAGAACAGGAGCTCCCGATGATGTAGCAGATTGAACTGCTTGTGGCATTTGTGGCGAGTAAAAAATACGACTGTGGCTCTGGGAGGAAGGAGTTATCTTTGCAAGCCTGCCATGCAGATCCGGTCCTGCTGCTCCACAGGTGTCTGAAGATTATTTTGAGCTCGGCATCGGTTTTCCTGTCACTGTGTGACACATCCTTTCTCCAAAGGAGACCCAGGAGCATTCACTGATTACACTGTCTCTGCTGGCTTGACAAGACTGATCCTGGAGCACTGTTCTCCTGCACGTCTTGGAGCAGAGTTATTAACCTAGCTCTGGGTTTAGCAGTTTGTGCCATGACTCATGGAAGCAACTGTACTGACTGCTAAATAAATTATTGCTTCCTTCTCCTGGGTGTCCTGTGTCCTCATCTGTGAGTGTCTGACACTTGAATTCGTTCCTATGTTCTCAGGTGTTCCTCTTCATCGGATCTGATGCATTCAACTGCTGCACGTTCCTCTCAAGCACCTATATCCTAGCAGGGACTCAGGATGGGAACATATATCAGCTGGATGTGAGAAACACAAAGTGAGTAAGTGCCTGGGGCTGCAAGTATTTAAATGACAACTAGTTTTTTGGTTGGGAAAGAGAGCCAGGTTGAGGGTGCTGGCAGACAATGCCCCTTCTAAAGGGTGGGACAGCCCAAGCCATGGCACCATGAGCTTCTGAGCCTCTTGCAGCCATTTCTTTCTCTTGGGGAGTGCTGGGGAGGATACTTTTGCTCAGATTGGGGATCTAATGGGGTGTTCGCTGGAAAATGCCTCCTAAAAGACTATAGGCTGTGTGCAGATTCCTTAGTTGCCGAAAAGCTTTTCTGTCTTGATCTCTGTGACCAGGGGTGCTCTTGGCATAGCCTTACCTTGCAGATCATTGCTTTTCAAATATATATATGTAAAAAATTATTTCATGCACTGTGTGTATTATGTTATACAGAACAGAATCATTAAGGTTGGAAAAGACCTCTAAGATCATCCAGTCCAACCCTCAACCCAACACCACCATGCCTACTAAACCATGTCCCAAAGTGCCACGTCTACATGTTTTTTGAACACCTCCAGGGATGGGGACTCCACCGCCTCTCTGGGCAGCCTGTTCCAATGCCTGACCACTCTTTCTGTGAAGAAATTTTTCCTAATATCCAATCTAAACCTCCCCTGGCACAACTTGAGGCCATTGCCTCTCATCCTATCCCTTGTTACTTGGGAGAAGAGACCAACCCCCACCTCACTGCACCCTCCTCTCAGGCAGCTGTAGAGGGCGATGAGGTCTCCCCTCAGCCTCCTCTTCTCCAGGCTGAACAACCCCAGCTCCCTCAGCCGCTCCTCACAGCACTTGTGCTCCAGACCCTTCCCCAGCTTCGTTGCCCTTCTCTGGACACGCTCCAGCACCTCCATGTCCTTCTTGGAGTGAGGGGCCCAAAACTGAACACAGCACTCGAGGTGCGGCCTCACCAGTGCCCAGCACAGGGGAAGGATGACTTCCCTGGTCCTGCTGGCCACACCATTCCTGATACAAGCCAGGATGCCGTTGGCCTTCTTGGCCACCTGGGCACACTGCTGGCTCATGTTCAGTCGGCTGTCGACCAACACCCCCAGGTCCCTCCCTGCCAAGCACTTTCCAGCCACTCATCCCCAAGCCTGCAGCGTTGCANTATGTGAATATCTGTGTGATTATATATCGTCTATGTATATGTGCATGTAGATAGACTTAGCAGAAGACTTCTTCCCAGCAGTATTCCTCCCACCAAAAGCACAGCCCCTTCCTCTCCTTCACTGGTGAGACTTCAGTGCCTTTGTAGGATCCTAACACTTACCCTGATCTTCATTCCAGCGTAGGACTGGAACTGCGCTGTCCCTGCGGGCAGGAGCTGCTCTAAGTTTTTTTTTATGAGTATCAAAGGTGAGCTCTGAGCAGGGAGGCATCCAGATGGTGCTTTTGGGGGGCTGGAGAGGTTGGCACCAAAGTCTGAAGAGTCTTCCATGCTGGATAAGCTCCAAGCTTTTGTCTGTGTCTTGGGAAGGATAATCTGTGTCTAACCCAGTGTGGAGGCTTACTGGGATTCACCTGGTAGCTGACTCCTTGCTCCCACTTCAATCCTTTGGCAACATCTGCAGGAAAAGCAGTGCTGACTTCTGTCTGCTTCTAGAGGACAGAAACTCTTTGCTAACTGCTGATGTCCCCGTGTCCTCTGTGTTCTCCTCACGCATCTGTTAACCACGAACTCACATTCTTCTGTCAGTGTTCGTGCATTGGAATGGGCTCTTGCCTGTAGACCGTAATACTCATCTCTTGTTTCCGCTCCTTTTTCTAGCGTTCCAATCCAGGTCATCCATAGATCAGGAGCACCGGTGCTGTCGCTGCTCCCATACCGAGATGGATTTATTGCCAGCCAAGGTAACTCAAGTGCTGTGTTGTGCCAATAGAAATTGTATAATCGAATCGAGGTGTTTTGTGCTCTTGGGGTGTTGTCCTCTTGCGTACAAGCGCTGGCTGGCTTGTAGAAGAGGGCTGGACAGTGTCCGTGGCCAAAAGGGGATGTGGCAGGAGCTATTATTACACGGTTGCTTTTTGCCTTGTGATTTTCACCTCCCACCTCCCCCATGTTCCTCCAAAATAGGGCCCCCAAGGTGCATCTCAACTGTTAGAGCCTTTTCCCATCTCTCTGACATCCTCACAGCAGGTTTCCCTCTCCCTGGGGGCTTCATACCCTGTGATCAGGTGTTTCTGATGGGCCTTTTCGTGCCTGTTTGTCATCAAGAGCATGGCTTGTTTCACTAATTGGCCAATGTTCCTTCCTTGCTTGGTATCTGTTCTGCTCATGGAGGTGATGGAACCTGCTTTATCCTTCAGCAAGACCTCGATTATGTCCTCGATCTCACAGAAGCTGACTGCGACCCTGTGTACAAGGTAAGGAATGTGGTGTATCGCCCAAGGTAGAGGGTGTAGGGAAAAGATGATGCCAGGTAGCAGGCAGCTGCCTTTATCTCGGGGCTTGGCAGCCCGCACAATGGGTTCCTTCACACAGTTGACTTTTAAGCTTATTTTTTTTTCTACCTGAATAATATTTTGCATTAAAAAAATCCTCTGCGGTATACGCTGGCATTATCTCCGTCGTGCAGGAGCAAAACTGAAGCAGTGCAATAGCTTGGTTGTTGGAGTAGCTCTGGGAGAACTGTGTTTTTGTAAAGAAATGTGAATTAATTGTGCTCGGAGGATCATCGGGGTAAGAGCAACAGCCGGCTGCATGGTGCTGCCTGTTTTCTCTTGTCCCCTGGTGACTCGAGACCCAAAAGTGGGTCTTGCTGTTGTGTTTCCAGACGCCTCGCTTGCGCAGATCAGGGAGTGTGACCTGCGTTCCCTGGGCTCTCAACCAGGTGGAAATTAGCTCTTGTTTTTAACCCATTCCAGTTCCACAGTCCCGTTCTCCCTCTCCTAGGTAACACTCAGCCTCGCACGGAGGCTGAGGTTTGACCCGCACAACTCGTTGGCGTGAGCAAAACACATGTCTCCTTTCGGATCGAACAGGAGAACCCTTGTGTGAGCGCTTACCTGCTCCCCAAGCTCCTGGGGAAACCTTGAACTGTCCTTTAAAACCTGCTAATGCTGTTTCAGGAGACACCCACCTCCTCTTCCCTCTGTAAAAGCCCAGAAGGAAAGGGACATGATTTAGTAGTGGACAGGTACGGTTGGACTCGATGATCTTAAAGGTCTTTTCCAACCAAATGATTCTGTGGTTCTGTGAAAGCTGATGTCTAAATAAATACCTGAATTTTACTTTCAGCTGTCACTTGGGAGATACTCTGCTTAAATACTGCTTTTTCTCCCCCCCCTTTTTTTTTTTTTCAGGTAGCTTCTTGGGAGAAGCAAATTTACACGTGCTGCAGAGACGGGATAGTGAGGAGATACCAACTTTCCCACCTTTAAGTGCTTGGATCGGCCGAATAGCGGAGAGATGTGTCAAAATAGCTCTTCCAAGCTTATTTTTCCTGCACAGCGCGTTTGAGATGCGTATATAGAAGTTTCTGAGGTATATAGAAGTTTCTGAGGCTATTGTGATGACCAGGTTCTATACAGATATTTTTTTGGTGACAGGTAATATTTCTTACTATAACACAACTTGGATCATTTTTTAATTTGGAGAGGGTCTTCTGGGGTGCTAGAGGGGGTTTTGTGTTGCAATGATTTTTTTTCACTGCTGAAAAACTGCTGTTTCTAGGGGGTTGGGGGGAAAAAAAAATAAAAATGAATTGGAGGTGGGGGCAATGAAGGCGACTGTACCGCAGGATGGACTGAAATAAAGCAACTGCTTTGATAACACCTGTGCGGAACAGAAATTTTCCAAGAAAACTCATTTTTAAAACAAAAAAAACCCCAAGGTACAAGAGAGGCAGTGGCTAGGGATGAGAGGGGCGGCCGGAGTCCGGAAGTGGGCGGGGAGAACTACAACTCCCATAGTGCCCCGCGCGGGCGCGACCGGAAGTGCCGCTCCGCCCTCCGACGCGGTCTCCATAGCAACGGGGGAGCGGGCCGCCATGGGGCAGGACTACTACGCCGTGCTGGAGCTGGGCCGCGGCGCTACGGACGCCGACATCAAGAAGGCGTAAGGGGCCTTCGCCTTGTGGGGCGACCCCCGGGGCCCGCCGGGGCGGGGGAGCGGCCTGGGGGGCTGGGAGGTGGTGTTGGGAGTGGGGGTGGCCCTGTGCATGGCTCCCCTTTGCCTCCCCCCGCTCTCCACAGCAGGGGCCTGAGGCGGGGGAAAGGCCCTGGGAGAAGCTGTGAGGGAGCAGCCTAGGCTGGGGGTGTTCTGGCATCCCCGGGGGCTGGCTGTGAGGCTGGGCTCTCCCCTCCTTTCCCCTTCATAGCTATCGGAAACTGGCCTTGAAGAACCATCCTTTAAAATGCAAGGAGCCCTGGGCACCGGAGAGGTTCAGGCAGCTGGCGGAGGCCTACGACGTGCTCAGCGACCGTAAGTGGGGAGACGGTTCTCTTCCACACAGTTTAGGGGCAGGAGGGGCTGCACCGGGGGTGAAGCGTCTCTGCTCTGGCCAGAGGTGTGCTGAGGGCTGAACCCCCAGTCACTGGTACACTCAGGGAGGTGGCTTCAGCTCTGTGACCCACAGCCAGGCTGATTGCTGGCATGGATTCCTGCTTCCATCCCAATTTGCTGTTCTCAAGGTGGCAGGGGACCCCCCTCTCCAGTCTCTGCCCAAGCAAAGCCTGGATCTTAGGCTCTCCCCCAGCACGGGAGAGCGTGGCCATTCCCGACTCCTCCTTGTTCCCTAAGCCATGAAGAAAGGCATCTACGACAAGTTTGGAGAAGAGGGTCTCAAAGGCGGCATCCCCTTGGAGTTCGGTGGCGAGAACCCCTGGACCGTCGGCTACGTGTTTCACAACAACCCTGACAAAGTCTTCAAGGAGTTCTTTGGTGGAGACAACCCCTTTGCGGGTAGGTGGGGGGGCTCTGGGGGGTGGCCCAGGCCCCGTCTGTGGCTGCTGCGATGCCGTGGCCACCGCCAGCTCTGAGCTTTAAGCTTTACGGGGATGTTTCTCTGCCCAGCTACTCTCAGGCCGCTCTGGTGCTGTCGGTCCTCGGTGCTTGGAGGTTAGATCCTGACTTCCCCCAGTCTCGGCTGGGTGAGAGGCCTGGGGGTGCACGTTCAGGCTGTCAGCTCTCCCCAGCTACCGTAGTGACCCTTTTCTTGGAGGATTTCCATCAAAAAGAGGGGTCAGGTTGGCGAGGCTGCTGTAAACACGTGAGCAAGATTAAAAACACTCCTGGAGGAAAAACCACTCCAGCTGGAGGAGGAAGGTGGTCCCAGGCAGGAGCAGATGGGAGGTTTCTGGGTGGCGTACTTGGGGTGCTCAGCTTCCATGATAAGGAGACCCCGGGGGACCCCCCCAACCTCAGATCCGAGTGAGGTGACCCCCCCCTCTGCTCACTCGTGCAGAGTTCTTTGCCGAGGATGGCTCGGAGTTGATCCTGCCCTTCGGAGGGCTGCGAGGACGAGGAGTGATGAAGCAAGACCCCCCGATCGTGCGGGATCTCTACCTCTCCCTTGAAGACCTGTTCTACGGCTGCACCAAGAAGATCAAGATCTCCCGCAGGGTAGGGGCAGTGGGGGCGAAGGGGGAGCGCGCTCGGCAGGGTGGGGGAATTTGGGGCTGGACTCTCCTCTCGGTGTAGGACGTTTTGGCAGCAGAGCCTGAGACTTTAGGGCTGGTCCCGCTCAGGGGGGCTCGGCAGATCACACGCTTCACGGCTGTGCCGTGGAGAGGAATCTGACCAAACCGAGCACAAACGCCGTCAGGATCTGAACCAGGACCCTCCTCTCTCCAAAAGGAATTCAGCACGAGAGGCGATGTGAAAGCTGGTGGGAGCGCAGGGCTGATTTCGGAGAAGGGTGGAGAGGGAGCACAGCGTTTCCTGGGCTCCCATGGTTTCATTTTCACACTGGGCTGCGTCTCCTTTCTGCTCTCAGTGACCTGCATCCCTCCTGGTTCCAGCCCTGAGTTTCTCCTACTCGATCTGATCCTATTTGTGCCGGCAGCCGCCTTGCGGCAGAGTACGAGCCGTCCTCACCCTCTTCTCCACCAGCTCTCACGCACCTGGATGAGCAGTGCAGTTATAACCCTCTCTCTTTGGGCACCGTGGTGTCACAGATCACCCCTGTGTTGTCCCTTGGGGGTTGACAGCCCTGCGGAGAAGGACTTGGGGGTACTGGGGGATG
>VYZW01027146.1:0-20009 GCA_013401315.1 Balaeniceps rex
TTGCGGTTTTAAAATGAAAAGGACTGCATGGATAGTGTTTTAAACTGGTAATAGATGAAAGAAAAAGCAGAGTATTATGCTGAATTCCTTCTATTTCTTTGGGTTTAAGAGTGAATAGAAAAAATTCCCCAGCCAGGAAAAATCTCTGTTTTAACTCTACCTAAAACAGAAAAAAAAAAAAAGTCTCCAGTTTAATAATCTTATTTAATTTTAGTCTGATTGCGGTAAAAGTGATTCCAATTAATTTTACTTAGCAAGTGCAGATGGAGCCAAAATAATATTGATACATCTGAAGATAAAACTCAAATTTTATGCTAGGGGAAATAATAGCGAAATCACCTTGCCATGTTTGATAAAGTCATAGTGAATAGTCTAGAGTACAGAAGATAACTTCAGACTGCTTGGATTTAGGTGGTCAAAAGATACATCTGATATCAGCAAAGAGCATTTAACGTTGTTATTCTTACACACCAGATTGTGAAGATGAACGCTTAATGAATACATTCTCAGCATTTACAATTTCTTTTCAAAGTGCTGTGGAACCTATTAATTGAAATTTTTAACAGAAGTCAGGCAATTGAATTAGTTAGGCAGTCATGTAGGTCCCATTAGTATTTATGTATATATTTTAGACTGTTGAATGACTCCACAAATCTGACCCTCGGTCATTTTGAGAACTTGAGTTGGGGCCAAAGGTATGTGGAAATATCTAGGTGCTTTTGAAAAATCCACTTTGATACTTCTGCACATGTTTATTCACTTGAATAACTTAATGGATTTGATTGCTAGGTGCTTTTGCAGAGTTTAGCCTGGTTTTTTTTCTGTGTATGAAGTTATTTGTCTCATTCACATCGATGGTCCAAACTGAGTTACGAACCCATTACATGAGTTTAAGATTATCAAACTCATTTCTTGGGATCACACTCAAAATTTGTTGTGCTTTCTGCCTTTTCCTCTGCTGCTCATCGGCTGTTTGCTGAACTGTGCAAATGTTTCTTCTCTAGTAATGAATACTTATTTTTCATTGACTTCTTAGAGCAAATACTCCCATGTGCTTGTTATCTTTTTTTTTTCTTCTCCCTGCTCTAAAGATGTTTTTCTTACATAAACAGCCTGTATTGCTCTGAACCCTTTGATCTGGAGATAAAAATTCCCACACCAATGACTCTTCTGATTTCCCTTCTGATTTTCAGGGGCACACTTCTCCCCTCAGTCATAGATGTTGTTAAGGATTTTTTTTTCCTTCTGTAGTTTCTGCCCCTATGAACCAGAACTTTACATTCTGCACCAGGGCTTAACTCTTCTCATCTGAAAAGGACCTGCCAAGTCTCACTCACTTTGAGCGAGAGATGTGTTCACTTTGATTTTAAAATTGCCTTAAAATTAAATGGCTCCACTTTTGTGGCAGATGATTGTGTAGTGTGTTTCCATAAGACATTCAGAATACTGTTCCTAATCCTCTGAAATTTCATATATTTAAATTGTCACATTTTGAGTCTTATGCCAGGCTCCCCAGATTTGGAGCTTTTGCCAGTAATAAACCATCATCTTCTCATTTTGCCATCCTTCTCCCTGTTTGCTATTGTTTGTGAAGAAGAGCTGTGGACAAAACTATGCTACTAACTTCTCTTTTTTTCTGCGGCATGGATAATTCTTGGTTTTCCATGCCTCATCCTTCATGGTTTAAGGTATACTCACAATTATACGGTAAAATCTGAAGTGAAAACCATGTACTTTTCTCTATCTATCTTTATATGGCCAAAAAAAGGGAAAAAGAAAGAAGAAAAAAAAAACCCAAACTTTGGAGTAGAAGTTGGTTATATTTTTTTTCTTTTTTATATAGCACTTACTATGTTGTTATAATTTACCAAATTAATATTTTTTTTATCAGTGGATTCCTAACAATGTCACTGAACTCAAGACCTGGTATGTTACTGTTAATATATACTCTGCTCCTTCCATACTCTAGTGCATCCCCTGAAGATGGAGCTCTGCTCTTTTGGCAAAATCTGAAAAAGATTAAGCAGGATCCAGAAAAATCCAAATTCATGTATTGACCCTCAACAAAGTTGTCACAACAAAAGCTCACTTCTGTCTATCTTGCCAACTTCTCCTAAAGGCTAGAATCTCAAACTTCAGCTGACTCCCAGACTTTCACCATTATATTAACAAATCTACGTGAAGCAAAATGCAGCCTTGCGGTTAAGAGCAGTTGATCTAAAAATAAAGGAAATTGGTGGCACAGAAGGCACGAGATCAGCAGAACATTTAGGATTTCTTGGCTTTCTTGTGGCAGACCAATGACGGTAGTCATCACAGTTAACTGCTGATGTTACCAGCCTTTTTTTTTTCTCCCCCCAAAGTTTAAACTATGAAAAATTTCCATAAGCCTCTAGATCAGATTTAGACAATGGATGTTTGGGGTTTTTTTCTAATCCTATGGAGTAACAAAATTAAGGTGGAGAAAAATAATCAATTTTCTTTCAGCTTTCTGATAACAAAAGTCATGATTGTAAAGAGTTGGGCAGAAACTATTCATAGATTTCTAATGCTTGTGACTGTTATTAGCAAAGATTTGGCTGGTTCAGTGATCTCCAAACCTTCCCAGAATGGGAATGGCTGAGACTATCACAGCTGGGACCAGCAACGGTCAAGCACTCCCTGGGTCACATCAGCCCTTCCTCGATCAAGAGGCCCAGAGGTTTCCGAGACCCAGAGCATTTTTACTGTGATTTTGTACCAAAAAATGTGATGATGCCAGAGGATTGTCTTCTGCCAGCCTCTGAGTACCACTGTAAAATAATGAGGTGCTCATTTTTTTCAGCAAACATACTGTATGAGGACACGAGACAGCTGTGAAATTCCTGTCCTTTTTCATAAAAATTATTTTTATTATTATAATTATTTTGAGATAGTTTGAACTGGGAGAGGCTAAGAGTTCTAATTTGGGTAGCAAAGCTGATAACTTTGAATATCTCATGCTAGCGGGATAAGCCACTGCAATGCTAATTATAGGATTAAAAACTAGACATTATAAACCTAGCGAGATAGTGCTCTCTCTTTTTTTTTTTTCCCAAGGAAACTAATTAGATTAGGTGCTAACTGGTCTAGAATAATAGCAGTTAGCTGTATGGTCTGTGGACAGCTAGACAGCGATCTGCAGAGTTCCTGCTGGTTATCTGTGGGCTTAAGTTATTCCAACTCTTGGATTGCATTAAAAGGCCAAATGCCCGGTAGCTTCCTTAGGTAGTTGTTATATGAATGAGATTAGTGTTCATATCGGGGATAACAGTTCTCACATAATAAAAAAAAAAGTCTGTTATGATTAGATGACATTCTGAAAAGTTTTTTTTATTATTTTTAAAAGTAGCTTTTCAATGAAAGTTTAAATAAAAAAAATCAGGTACGAACGCAGAACAACAAATATATAGACATGGATCTTGGATGAGTTTTGTTCATGTCTGAAAGACCATGAAGGATACAAAAGAGAATTGTGACATATGGAGGAAGCAGATTAATTAATTTGAAAACAACCTTTGTACAAGAAACAGTTTCAGCTAAAGTAATTAAATTTAAAATGTTATATAGTTGTCAAGGTTTGTGTAGGGAGAGGGACTCTGAAATGTTATCGGGTTCTGAGAGAGCGCTGTAAAACCTTGTAATCTAATAAGGTAAGAAACATTGATGCGCAATACTTAACAGCCCGTTTTACTTGCAGAATTATTCCATGTAACCAAGAACAAACACATCACTCTGCCTGTAACATATGCACTGATAATTATTTACTCTTCCCTCTCTTTGCCCCGCTGTAAGTCGAGCTTTGGGGAGACTTGCATCACTTTATCAACATAATAATTTTCCCTCTTCATCTCTGACAGCACTTTTCAAATCTTTCATTCATTTCATTTCATTGCTGATAGGCTAAAACTATGTTCTTTCCACTCACTGCCACATCTGTCACAGCTGGGGATGTACTTGTCCAGCTAACTCTTGTCAGACACCTTGCTTGACACTGACAGTGTTATAATCACCTCTTTGCATATTCTGCGGTTTCATGACTTAATCATGGGACTGTAAATAACCGTAGAATAAAAAGCTATTATTTTAGATCTTCTTGACCATTATTTATTTTGAGGAAAATACCCTCAAGCCATCTAGTGAGGAGATAGTCCAATAAAATATTAAGAACAATTTTGTCAATGTAAACTCTGAAATATTGAGAGGGTTATGGAGTGTTTTTTTTTTCCTTTGTGAATCTCAGATGCCAAGTAACCCTTGCCTCGAGCAGAGAAAGATTGTTGCCTAAGCAGAATGGTAGCCTGGGCACGGCTCTCACCATATTGACAGCACTCCAACTAACTCACTGCTCTTCAACAAAGTGAGATTTGGATTTTGCCCTAGGTTTTCAGGGAAAATCCAATGCCCCATTATGCAAATATTGATACATCCTCCTTGAACACATCCAGGAAAGAATTTCGAGTCATCTTAAACAGTAGCATAATTTAGTCTGCCTGTGAGGGAAGGTAAAAAAGAGAACAATTTGTATTGCCTGCCTTGCTCAGCAAAAACAATGTTTAAGATAGAAGGCTTACAAACCTCTTGGGTTTTGTGTTTGGCATGTATTTGGGACTTCTGGAAACCAGCTAACCAACCCCAAATGAAAAAAGAGAAATTCCAAAAAGCCGGTATCTGAATGCATTAAGTACATCTCCTCTGAGTTCCCTGCCAAAGTCACTTCAGTCATCAAGCTCGCACACAAATGATATGCATGCATTCTTAGAAGCAATTGCCTTTTCCTTTCAAATATTTCTGAATAAAAAAGTAAAGTTTAATTATGAAGAGATAACCAGAGGTGTTACCCTCAGAATTTAATTATTATTTGATTAAATTTCAAAAAACACAACTAAGCTATGACAGGGGCAGAAAGTATAGTAAAATGGTAATTATGAAATAGGAGATATGAATTAAGATAAGTTAGGAAACATTTTTTAAGTGTATGCCTGTGGGAAGGGGAATAAAATAAGTGAATGTTCTCTCATTCTTATGAAATATTAACATTTTGAGTTAGAAGATGGATTAATTGATGCCATATGCTGAAAGGATATGGAAACCATGCTACCCTTTAGCTTCTGAAACACCTTTCTGTGAGAGAAGTGGGGTGTTAATGTTGTAAGGCGGGCTTAGCTGTAAAGGCTGCACCCAGTGTGTCTTCGGAGGGGTATCCTACTAGCACGAGACAAGAAAATTGTAACTGGATTGTGCCGATGTAGTTCAACCTCTCTGAAGACGGCAGCTTCTTCACGAACTGGCCCCGCATTTTGAACTACACAAAATTTGAGAATAAAAATCAAACCAGTGTGGTGCGATGCACCAATAATGAACCAATGATAAAAGACGGAGACCGAACTTTGCACCGCAGAAGCAGGCAGATGTATGAATCAACATGACTTCTACGATTTACTCTCAAAGCCCTGCAGTTGCAGTTAACGCCGACATATTTTGAGCAGCTGGAATTTTAGTCTGCTGGTTTCCCGAAGACAACAAAATTAAACATACTTTCAAGGCTTCATATTAATGATGGATAGTCTTATACGCTGCTTTAAATTGTCAAGCTGTTTCTCAGCATAGAGAACTGCCTGCTCGCGGTGCAGAGAACAGAGAGCTGAGAAGTGGAAATAGAGGAGCTGAGGCTTCATACTTCTGAACACATCTGCCCTAGGAGGCGGCGAAGTGGAGGACAAGCTGAGCTGGAAGCAGTGCCGAGCTCTGGGTGCGGGATGGAGCAGATGGGTGCAGCCCAGCACGTGTGCTGGGGGATTTGCGGTCCTCACCATCCCCTCCCCGCTCCCCGGCACAGGAGAACCCAAACCTGCCTCTTGGCCCATCTGCCCATCCCACCTTCCTACTTACGCAAGTACTCACCGTGAGGTCTTCAGAAACGACAGCAACTCAATATTTAGCTTTCAAGACTTGATTTAAAGGTAGTGACCCAGGAATGTCTGCTGAAAGCTCAATCTTGCAAATCTTCACACAAGCAATAATCCATACACACAGAATATTCAATTTAAAGTTGGGATTTTGGACTCGATGATCTTAAAGCTCTTTTCCAACCAAACAATTCTGTGATTCTATGATTAATTTCACCTACAGTCCTGCTTCCCCAGATGTAATTTATAGGAAGACAAATCCGTTTTGTTAGATTTCGCTCCCTAAAGAGGTCTAGCCCCTCAACTAAGCACTTACTCTTGTTTCTCAATTCTTTAGCACTTCAACTCCTTTTTCACTTTGGAATCTGCATTCTGGTGTTATGTTAATTTTACTTCCAGATCACGAAGACGCATCTAAAGAAAGCATCTAATGTTGAAGTCAATTAATAAATGCATCGAAACAACAATTTTATTAGAACTGGGGAGAGGACAAATACTTGGCGTGCGTGTCTGCTGAGATTCCTTTGTACTGTCCTTTAATTAAGGATTTAACGGCTTACAATTATCCAACTATCTTTTCCCTGGGTTAACTAGTTGTCTTACTGCCCTAAGGAAAATACCAGCTTTTTCCTCCTAGCCATGCCCAATGGGAGTTTTCCTTCAGTGCAAAGACAAATCTGCCATTGAGGCTCCACCTTAATTTTTCCAGAAGGATGCACAAGTGCTGCAGTCTTTTGGTACAATTTTAATTCAAATCACAGATGAGTTCTACTGATACGTTGTGTTTCAGTGGAAACATGCTGCTTTTTTGCTAATGACGCTTTCTTTCATAGGCACTGTGCCTAATTATTAAAGGAATAGGCTTTTGTAGGCTGGAAGGTAGAAAGAAATAATGGAAAGGGTGCATTTATTCTACGGCAGTCTTATTTCAGTTTCTCATATTAAAAACCATTCTAATATCAAATTTTCTGATCATATCGGACAGGAACTCAAACATATATTTACATGTAGTTTCTGTAACAGTGGAGATTAATTGCAAATACAGTTGTTCTGTGTGCAGAAATATCAAAAAAAGGGTCTCGCCTTACTTTTCTCATTCTTTTCATCTGTGAATTACCTAGAAGGTTACAGAATGCATCCTAAAAGTCTTGAAAATTGAACCTGGCATCCTTTAAGAAATATTTTAACCAAGTAATTACCATGAATTTCAAATCCAGGTGCTAGAATTTTAAGAAATGACTTACTTTTCTTATTTCTATCGTGCCTACAGAAGCTTCCCTAACCCAGTACCTTATCTCAGGAATATATACGTGGAGAAGTGAGTGTATGCCAGAGACCTCTGCGCACATTCATAAATGGGAAAGTAAGAATCCTAATACTTGACACCGCATGAAAATACAAAGATCTTTCTCCTATGGCAAAGTACTTGTGGTCTCCCTTCGTCTGTTGCTAGGAGACCTGTTTAAGAATTAATCAGGGAAACATCACAAATGCTGCTAAATCATGCACCGCACTACAGATTGAGCTGCTCCAAAGGATGAGAAAACTTGCTTTTTCTGTTAACCCAGCACAGACTGGTATGCATCACAATTTCCTTCAGTAAGTACACTGCTGTAGAAGTGCAAAATATTTACACTGTGTCTCCAGCAAAGTTGACAGTTATGTCTAGCCAAGAACTACTTGTACAACAAGGACAAACATAGGCATATTAGAAACTGAAGATGGAAGAATATGCTCAGCCAGCTTCAGGGCATGCTGGAAGTTCAAAGTACATTTCTTTTAAAAAGACCTGGAGATTATAGCAGAGGATTGGTGGGCTCTGTCCACCCTTCCCTCAGACCCTGGCGTGGGGACTGAGAGATGCTAAACATGACAAAAGCAGAGATTGAGTAGTCATGGCAAGGAGCGAGGCTGCGGACTGGAGAAAAGCATTGCGAGCGCCGGGAGGTTGCACCACTTTACCTGCATTGATGTAGATCCAGTAATTCCAGCGTAACCGTGCTTTTTAAGAGCATTCCAGTTCCTGGGTGGAAAGGCAAATAAGCCATTCACGTATCAGGCACTTTCAAATCAGTCTGGCATATTCCTGTAAAGGAATTGCGCAGAAAAAGCCTATCAGTTAAAACACACATGCGCTTCAACCAAACGCTTAAACCATTGCCAAAACCGTATTTAGAACAGACATGAGATTGGGGCTGGCACAGAAAGGAGGGAAAAGCTGGCACTTTGTGCACAAACTGGGACCCGAGGACTCAGAAAAGGATGCTAGGGAGCAGGAGGCTGAGAAGTGCTGGAGTGGAGGGTCAGATACTCTGTTCTGCGTTTCACAACATATGTTTCATAGCTGCTCAGCCTCAATTTGTAGAAATTAGACCTAAGATGCCTGCCATCAAAAGCCGAAGTTTTACAAAAATAGCTTTTCTCGTGTGAATGCAGCCATGCCTTAACTGAGGAATAGGTCCATTGTGGTTTTGAACTTAGAAATGAGTTTGTGTTCTGATCCAAGGGATTTACATTTCAACCCTAGGTTCCAGTTTCAGGATGTACTTAGCAGGGATTTTATTTTATTCGGATAAATTTAAATTTAAACTCTATTCAGGCTGTGACTATGACAGGGGGGCTGAAATTTAACTGAGTATCTTTTGGGTAACGAAAATGAGGCCTTGGGGAAAAGACTGTGCATAGACTCCATGGAAAGAAGAGCAGGCTATTTTGCTTTTAAAACTTTGTGCTGCATTCTGGGGCATTTCCTATGCCAAGTGCCAAATAAAGAGCATTTTTTAGAAACAGATTGGAAATTTCAGAGCACTGGTAACAGAACTGAGAAAATCTCAACTTTTCATTTAGTCCTTGGAGGTTACCAGCTTGAAGTCGGCATGTGGGACTGCGACTGCTGCTCTGCTGGTGGTCTTGGTCAAGTTGCCATTGGACACATGTCTCTCCTGCAAACCCACCACAGTAGCTGGCAACCTGGCTGGAGATTTGTTTGCTGATATTCATAAAGCTGTTTTTGTTGTGCTAGTTAAGGGTGTTATTAAATACAAAGGAGAAGAATTAATCTTAGTGAAGGAGCCAAAAAATGAATTGGTGTGGAAAGCGAATTACTTGCACTGCTCAATATGTGGCCTCTCCTCCTCGGGCTGCGGACACGTTGGCAGAATGAACAAGCAGAGCCTGCTGCTGCGGCTTGTACTCTTGATATGGAGAAAGAATTGTTTTCTGGGTCTTGTAGCCTGATCTCTGAAGTCACTAAGTACACTTTCAACTGAACAGAAAAAAAGCTATTCCAAACCAATCTTCCTCCCAGCCCCTAAGTCCAGCACACCTTATGTTAGTAGGTACCTTCTGTCAGATCGTTCTTTTGGGGGCATTTGGTAATTAGAATAGAATAGAATAGAATAGAACAGAACAGAATAGAATAGAATAGAATATTTTCTTTTCAGTTGGAAGGCACCTACATGGGTCATCTAGTCCATTTTCATAACATTTATCCTGGCTTCATGACACTCTGCAGGAGTCTCTCTACATGGCTAAAGCCACCAGAGGACAAGAAAATGGAGTTCCCTTTTCCCTCCTCGTGCTCCAGAAAGCCTTCTCCTGCGGGCAGAGCAGGAGGTCCCCTTGCTGCTTCAGTTCGCTTTAACTAGCAGGTAAGTGGGAAGAGGAGCATGCCGCACCGCACGCAAGCGGGTAGGAGAAGCAAGCAGTTCTTTAAAGGATATTTGGAGCTACTGCAAACCCTCTCCTCATCTGTGCCCACCGTGCGTCAGCCCGCTGTCTCAGAGAGGCTCCAGCAGGCGCTCAGATCTCGCTCGCAAGCGCCGCGCACACCTCAGACTGCACGGCTTTGATCACGACTTCATGGCACCTAGCACAGAGCCGTAAAAATCCACACCTGCAGGATCTCCTCTTCTTCCCACGTACGTCACCAGCAGCAGTTCCCCTGATGTCGATGGGAGCAGGATCAGATGTCTGTGCTCCAGGTTTTCAGGGGAGTACGTCTGGCTTTATAAGCATCTATTTTAACGCATCCTTTTAGGTAAACATACTGAGCTGCAGTGACACCAGCTCAGCCTTACAGCTAATAATAGGGAAGCTTAGTAAAATTCAAAGAAGATTAGAAAAAATATTTGAAATAAAACAAAAATACCCCAATAAAATGTCTGCAGTTACGCTGAGAGCATAGAAATATATGAGGGTCATAAATCCTTGCACACCAGAAGAGGAGTTATCTGGCTGCTCAGGGTCAGGGTGAGCAGTTGTTATAGACATATCCAAGAACTATTTGAGCGGTATCAGACATCAATATTGGCCACTGTTGATAGACGGATCTTGTGCTAGGTTAATGTGATCTGGCAAGGTGAATCCTGTATTCCTAATACTCATAAAATGTATATTGGCTTTTCATGTAAAAACTCTCCAAACCTAAAATTAACTCCCCCAGGCTTCGCTATCAAATCCATTCGTTTCCATTGGTTAAACCCTAAATCACTTCTGAAAACAGAGTGCTAAAACTGGAAAAATGGCTCTGGCCATACACAGCCAAGGAAAGCCTCCTTCTTCCATCAGGAAATCCAGGCGCTCTGCTCCATCAGCATCCCATCCGTCTCCAGCACATGCTCCGTTCCCTGCAATGGGGTTTGCTATGTGCCTTTGAGGAGGATTAGCTGCTAATTTTTGCTTGAACCTCTTGATTTTCCTTTTTCTCTTGCACGCTGATCCAGGCAAACAGATGTCTCGAACACCTTGGAATATGTCCATTCTCACTCCCAGTCCTCTTTCTTTCCAGACAGTAATTGTTCCAGCATCCGAAGAGCTAAAAAGGCATTAAAGGTAACGACCCCTGTTCTGATTTCACATACGGCTGGGCCTTACCCAACAAAATCCTAATCCCTGTTTTACAGATAATTATGTATCAAGAGTGATAAATGTTCTGTGACAACAATATATTACCCAGAGAACACTAAAAGACTGCTGTATCTGTGAGTAACCAGACACGTGTTTCAAACGCGGTGTTGCGACAAACACACATCTAATGCAATGTTTGTAGAAGCGTTTCGTCTTTTTTGGAAACTGGATAATAATTTTGTGGAACTCAACTGAAATTTTGAAGGCAATTCTGTGCGCATTCAGCACTATTGCATCTCTATAGTTAAATCTTATAACAGCACATTAGCCTTGCATATCTATTAAAAAGAATTCGTAATCGGTTAGATGAGAGATGGCGACAAAGATGGTGCCTTGCTGCTTTAAAATTATTGATTAAATCAGTAAAAAGACATTAAAAGTAAGCATGAATAGCAAGCTTATTAAATGATATTGCCACGTCTCCTTCGGCACCTGTTCCTGAAGTAACTTTAAGCAATGTAAAATATATTAACACAATGCTAATTTAAAAGAAGAGAACACAGCACACACTTTAAATTCAGAATGAAAGCTGATGAAAATTAACAGGATCTGGAGGTCAGGAACCAAAGGACTCTAAATGTGAAAGCCGAGGAAAACAAGGAAAATAATGTCAGTTATTTAATTATTTCATCTTTTAAAGCTCTTTAACAAAGCAGAGTTCAATCTGAGAAATTATTATTGCTCCAGAAAAATAATTGACAACTATAACTTCAGCATATTTAAAACAGTTTGAAACCAATTAGCTTCTCACCTAGACTTGAAGGAAGGCCAGTGCTACTTCTGTAGTACAATGAAATCAAAATCACATTGAAGTATAACAGGAACTATCCCGATACAAGTTTTTTTCTCAAGTTTAGAAACAAAATTAATTGGACAAGTGTAAAGAGTCATCATATGCTAGATTCATCAGTGGAAAAATCCTTTGTACAGCAATTCAAAATCCATCCTTCAGCCAACACAAAGCAACTTTTTAATAGGTTTAACTTATTATTGAATAATGCACTGATGTGGGAAGAGAGTGGCAAGTATCCAAATAAACCCTAAGGGCTGGATTAAAACACATTAAAAATTACTAAGATTTCTTATGCAATTCTATATTCGGGCATGTGAGTTTTTGGCTCTGGGAAAAGTCGTACGCTCAAATTCTCCAGCTATGTGTGCAGACAGTGATTTCACTTCCATGACAGACATTCATTGTGCATTTATCCTCTGGTCTTCAGAGGATCTGTACTCCTGAAAATCATGTCAGCTCTTATCTTGCCTTTTGGCCCTTTGATCTCCCTAGTGCTTGGGCTTGTGAGATCCAGGGTGAATATTGCCCCAATGCAGTTCCATTCTGACGTGAATGGGAGTCATGTTTGCAGTCTAGGAGAAGGCTGAGACCATGGATATGACAGACCACAGGCTACCTGAGATCAGTCATCATCTGGCAGGGCTTCTGCTACCAGGTTAAAACCATTGTGGCCACATCACGCAGAGCACTAGCTTGGTCTGAACCTACTCGGCTGATTCAAATGTGTTCAGGAATTTTTTGATGGGTTATCTTTGTATGAGGAGACACCATGCTCATCATTATCATTGGATGCTGGGACATCCAATATTTGTCTTCCTTCAGTGTCATAACACTGACACAAAATCCATGTTGTGAGCACCGGTTACTTTGAGAGAAATGGAGACACCAGGTCAAATCTGGTGTAAAGATCTGGTATTAATAGTGAAGCTCTATGCCTGGCAGGACCCAGAGTCCTTCATCACTTGAGGGATGTATCTGGCCCTTGCCACCCAGTGTCAAACCTGTGGGACCATCTTAGGGTACGAGATTCTCCTAGATGCTGCACAGGCTGCGGTATTTAACATTCATTTCTTTTCTGAAACATTTGCAACTTTTTTTCATTCGACACAAACTTATCTAGTTACATATGCATTTTTGCTCCAGCTCAGACTACCTTTCCGCGCACAATGACATATGTCTTGAGACCGTTGATGGCAACGCGGGACTGGAAGGGACCACCTGCTTCCTACAGGCCAGGCCTCCACTTCTACAAGCATATCGTGTCTTCCACACACTGACAAAAAAACATCTGAAAGAAAGTTACATTTGTGAAAAATAAACTCTTTTGCTGAGTGAGTCCATTGCAGAGCAGTTCTTTGCATAGAGATCACATTGCAGCTCCCAACCCAGTTATGCAGAGCACTACAATTTACCCAAAAACCAGGAGGGACATGGTGGATTTGTGAGTGCCGGTGCAGCCAGGCGGGTAGCTTCCGTCCATACCACAGCAGCTTTAATCAATGTTACCCCAGATTTTGTGACAGCGGCTATGAGGACATGAGGTGCTCCCGCTGTGCTGTGAAACGTTGCTCCTGCTGGGGTTGGAGCCTCGTATCGTTCCAGGCATTTGGGCAGGCACGGAGATGAGGCAGAGCTGGATCTGGTGTGAAAACAAGCCAGAATAAAATAATATATAGATAAAGGGCATCTGTAATGCTTTCTAGGTGGTGGGGATGCCCATGAGGGCTGCAGGGGGCACGTCCTGCTCTGTGTGTGCCCACTGCCCCAGCGCCAGCACGGGGCTGGTGTGTCCTCTGCCCCGGAGGAAACAAGGCTCAGAAAGATTTTGCCAACAGGAATAAGGTTGGTGGGGATGGACCTCACTATCCCCAAGGAAAGAGCTGCCTCTGCTACAGACCATATTTAATTTAAATGCTGTTAGTCATGTGTATATTACATTTGTATACTATCATAGCTTGGTGCTATGAATAAATATGAAGACATAAACAAGGTCATTTACGTGAAGCCAACAGCAATATTACTGCTGGAGAAAGACACATGCAAAAATAGAAAATAAAACTTTTAAGTGTAGTGGCTAGAGGATGTTGCTAGCGAAGAAATAAAACATATTTTCTTTCCCAGTATTGTCACTGATGCTTTAACTTCTAATATCTTAAACATATCTTCCCTTGAATAATATTTTCACTTTCTGAAAACAATTTGTTATCCAGAAAACATTAAACACTAGCAAAATCAGGCTGCACTGACTTTGATGCATTACCTACAGAGTTACAAGAAGTATGGATACTCAAGATGTCAGTAAACAAAAAGATGAACCTTCCTACAAAAGAATGAAGCTATTTTTTTTTAATAAGTGTGACATTGGATTGATAAAAATAGAAAAACAAAGAAGACCAACCGGAATGAGACATGGAGCTTCCTGTTCGGAGTTGTGTGCCAGTTTGACAATTAATTGATTCAGACTGATTGGTGACTTGGCAGGTACCATCAACACAGTTTCCTGCAATCTGCCAGTCCAACCATCCAAAGGATGTTACTGGATTCTGCCCCACTCTGTTCTCTCTCCCATCTGCTGTGTTATGCAAGATGAGACACAGCAGTCCTAGAGAATTTAGAAAGTATTACAGATAAAAGAAAAAGCATCTTCCACCTTACACTCAACATAACATTGTAGGATCACGCTACATTGAAAATGAAGATACAGTAAGGGAAATTCCTGCCTACTTTCTGAAAAACTGAGGAGATTTTACCACATAGAAATTGGAGGGGAACAGCTGCACTTTTTCAGTGCAATAATCCCACAATAATGCAATAATCAACTTGATCAGACTCTCTACAGATTCATTGTGGCTCCTTAGTGGAAAGTGTGCTTTATATTTTAAAAGCACATTAATACACCGGTTTTCCTACGGTAAATAAGTATCCTCTGCAGTTCCTACACAACCACAGATTTTTAACACCATTAAGATGAAGTACTTATCTGACTTGTGAGGGCATCCATGGCGTCGGCATAGATTATTCACACTTTTCATCCACGAGGAACACCTATGGAACCGACATGAGGGCATGCCAGTAGATGTACATGTCGAGTTCTCCTAAAATATGAAGTGCCTCAAGCCTGCCAGAAACTACCATGGGACACCTAAGCTTACCAGACCCATCTTTACCAGCCACACAAGCTCCCAAGAAATCTTCTGAAAAGGCCCCAGCAAGTGCCTGAACACTGCTGCCAGATCCAGCTGTTGAATGCCAACAGCCTGCTCCCTTTTTTGTGTTAGTGCCTGGGTAACACCGCTCATGGCCTGCTCACGCCACACCAGACACATCAGCCTTGGATATCTCCAGCTGGCCAGAGCAGACTGGAGATCAGGAAGAAGTGTGGCCTCTGCAGCTGACAAGGCAAGGGATGGGTTGGGCGGTTATTTCCATGCCAGATGCTCCATGAGAACCCACTTGCACACCAGCTGCTGGGGTGCGTTGCTGGTCGGGGGCTCTCTTCCACCAAAGCCTAGTGCAGATGTAATCTAGGACAGCTTCCCCTGGCAGAGAAGATGCTGGCCACCACGCTGAGTGCATGCATTAGCACCACCTGAGCTGGTGCAGCATGGGCTCCTCAAGTGGCAACTGCTTGCACGTGGCTTGTGCTCCTGCTGCTGATGGAAATGCCAAGGAGAAGGATGGGGCATGTATTCACTGGCAGGACTCCTCAGCAATCATGCTGTACATGTGAATGAAAAATACCTGACAAAATGGACAAATCAAGGTGCAGCAGGCCAGGGACAATCCTGCCCAGTGTCTGTGGCGGTATGGCTGCCCCAGTAGTGCCCCAATCTGCAGTTGCAGGTGCATTTTCTTACCTCATGGAAGAGCCACATGGGCCCCTGGCTGGTTTCCTCCTCCAAAGCTCTAGAGATACGTTGGGTCTGGGCACTGAGATTTCATTTAATGCTGAGGCTCATAATAGGGAGAACACTAATGTCATGTCTTTTGAGGAAAGGGGGTGATGTAGGTCACAAGCTCTTCACGGATCAGAAAGGTCCTGTGAAGAGCAGCAGAAAGGCTAGAAGGGTCTAAAGAAGCATATACCAAACTGTTGCATGATACCTGAAGCATCGCACGTTGTCTCAGTGCAGTGCAGAGGGAGACAGGACATTCCAAAAGTGACCTCAACCTCTGACGTATGGGGATGTTCGATATTGCAGCCTATCCTGCTGAATGATGGATAGCACATGGGGGTGCCATTAAGGAGCAGAGTCAGCTTAGCCAGTAAGACTTTCCATCAACTTCTATAGATTGGTACTGTTCAAACAATTTTAATATTTACATTGGAAGATTTCCTAAGAGCCTAGAAAAGGGCTGTAACCATCAGTTGCAGACTGATATTCCAGTTGTACAGATAATGGAGCTGAGGAAGGAAGAAATGTATTTGGCATTTGATTTTGGCTAAAGTTTTATTCAGCATAGAACAAAGATCAGTTTAGAGCAAAACTCAGCCTACTGATCTTTATCATTTCTTGCCCGTCCTTGTCTGTATTTGTCTGGAAAGTGTCTTCCACAGACAATACATCTAAATATTGTCTTTGAAAGAGCGAAACACTGATGTTTAAAATTATCTATGAAACAGCTGAAAATGTAAAAAGGCATAAATTGTTCTTTGTATAAGGGATGGCTTGAATGAAAACAAAAGACCCGTACAGGCACTCTCAGGGTATGAGTATGGGTGGATGGGCAGCACTTGCATCACCGGTGGAAGACAGAACAGAGATCTCGGGTCGCTTCCACTATGAAGGGAGGAGAGATGCTGCTCTTAGAAGTCCTCCTCTTATTCACTCCTTCCTTGTCTGCAGTAGATTTGTTAGCATCTTCAAGAAGTTCATTGAAGCAGAAGGGAACCACTGAGGCTACCGAGGCGCCACTCTCCCAGCCCTGTGCTGAAGCAGCCCTCTCGGCTTGACAAGAGGCACATCTGCCGAGACACAAAGTTATTTAGCAGAACATGCATAAGATCTAGGCAACTCTTACCGTAATTACTCAAACAATTACCCTAATGAATAGCAGTTCCCTCCCTCAGATGGTCGCTGTGTCTGCGTGATCAAGGAGCACGGGTGAACTTTACTGAGAGCTGCTTCTTCCTACAAAGATCTTTAGCTTGTAATTCTGTAATCCTGACTCCTCCTGCACACTTTCACATGTGTGTGATCCTCTTTAGTTATTCAGTTGCTGAACTTGTTTGCTGATTTTGCTAAACACATAATGAGGCATAATAAGCTGCAGCAATCTTGCTGCTAAATGAAAGCGGATAAAAAGAAAAACTTGCCGTTCTATGTTGTACATCCTAATGGACAAAACCAACATTTATACTGCCTCCCTACTTTACCTTTTGTAATTTTTGTACAGAATTTTCAAAGTCCATATGGACAAGAGGCAAACATTTCAGCCAGTTAAGCCACTTCAGCCAAAGCTTGTCCAAAGCCTGATTTAACATTTAGTGAGATAACTGGGTATTTTTTGGGCTTCTCCATTTATCCAAAGAGCTTCTGTGCCAATGCCAAAGATGAAAAGCAAAGTATCTCTTAAGTAAAAAAAGTTTTATACACGTATTAATGGCTGCAGATCCACTAAGGCTTGTGAGAAATACAAATTTCTACCCCAGAAGACTTGAGGTGCAGAGAAAACCATGGATAAAATCTATATTGGAAAGGAGGAGAAGGAGCAGGAGGTTCAAGAAGAAACTAAAAGGAATATAAAGCAGGCCTACAGGTAGATTTTAAAGTTCCTCTATGCTGTTAGTGGAGCTGTGCTCTAAGAAAAATTATTTCATTGTTTCAGCCATAAACGAGGAGGACTTAAACATCTGTATGTCCAGAGTCCAGTTATACGCAGGGATAAGCTGAAAGGTTCAGTCTAATTGAAAGTTTCCTAAGTATTTTTTCCCTAGTCTGGGCATGAAGCTGTCTGGTGATCCTGATATTTTTTCAGTAAAGTATTTTATTTCCAAATGAAAGTCAACGCAAGACTTAAATGCCATAGAAATACATTTTTTTTGTTTTTACTTATCGTCTCTGTGGTGTTCATTCATTCTAGTTGGAATTAGATGAAATTGCCAGTTTGCTTCATTGAGGAAGACTTTCTCAGAGAGATCAAATCCATCATTTTTCTTCTTCTCAAACAGCTGAAAATCCACCAAGGGAGAGAGATTATCATGCCAGAAATTAAATCAAGCAACACATTGCATAAAAAACTTCTATGCCAATTCCAAAAAGACAAGAGAATTGTTCCTGATGAAGTATTTCACCTTATCAGACAGGTGCATGTTTTTTCCTTGCTTAACAAGACCAGAGATCGGTTCAATAGGAGATATGGAAAGCGCAACTACATTTCCATTATTTTTTACTTTTTGCAGCATTAGATATTTATTTTTAAAATGTTCTTTCCTAACGAGGGTCTCGTTCAATGCATTCTCGTGTTCAATGTACTGAAAAACAGTGCCTTTGATTTGTACAGCTCCAAGATCTGTCACGAGAATTGCAGCACACAGTAGAGGTACATTTTCTGCTGGAAAAATCTATGTCATTGATAACAGAAATTACCTCAAGAATAGTTGTTCTCTCTGAGTCTTATCACGCTACCATTTGAAATTTGCCTTAAAATGGTCTGAATTTTAGGCTCTACCTAAGGAAACCAAAGAAAAAAAAATGACCTACATTCATATCCAATAAAAATCCCAGTTCTTCAGAGATGTTTTTATCTCTAGCCTGTCACTCAATAGGAAACAAATGAAATTGTTATGAATACATGAAATTGAACCTTACTAAAAATTTCGAAGGACAGCTGAAAACAAGCTTCCAGCTAAATCTTCAGTTTTCTGACAAATCTTCAAAGCTGCACAGCTGAGTTCTGAAACTCTTGCCTTTCAAAAAAGATAGCAAGCACCATATATTTAAATAAGACCTCCTAAAGTAAAAAACAAAAAAGAAAGAAAAACCCCACCATACTTTTATATCATTAGATCAAAATCCCTCACCCCCCCCCTTTTTTTTTCCTTTGTAGACTGAAATGCAATATGAAAGTTTTGTATGTGCCAGGGAATAAATTTGGCTTATGAGGAAAGGGGCTGTAGCACGATCCTGTGACCCCAGGTGAGCCACCCACCAAGACCCCTTTGAGCTGGGCCTGCTGTGACCTGCTGAGCACCAGTGGTCTTCTGGCCCCAGTGTGGGAACTGCTGGCCAGGGGATGGGGATGACCCCATCCTTAGCTGTAGAAGACATTCCAGAAGATGAAGTTTGTGTCTCATGTCTGAAACTCCAACCTAGAAATGAACCTATAGGCTGATCTGGGTCAAAGCACCCTCTTGCTCCAAAACCAGGTTTCCATAGTTAGCAAGGTGATGCATGACCTGAAGGGATGTTCAGAGGCTGAAAGGCTCAGCAGACACCATGAGTCTTGTGCTCCAAGCCCTAACATTATCCTTCTGCATCCAATTATCCTAACGAAGGACAATGCACAAACTACTAAGCATGGACTTGAACCCAGGTTTCCTGCTCCTTGACGGGCAGGCTAAGCACTACAGCTTGACTTTTATGTCCCATCTTGCTAATTCTTTCTGACTCCTGAACTCCTGCATCCTTTGCCGTACAGTGACCCCACAGCTGTGCAAGTGCTGCCTATCTGCGATGTTCTCTGAGGTGAAAAATGCATGCTTTATCTGCTTACCCAGAGCAGGGAATTCAGTCATGGTACTTATGCCAGGCTTTTGCACTGAAGTTGAGACTTTTGCAAAGTTAAACTTTTTAAACTTTTGATTTAAACCCTCGGGAATACGCTGCAGACTGTGGAGCCTGGAGGGAATGGGAGTGCCTTTTTTCCAACCTGATTCAGGCTGGCATTTAATCTCCAGAGATGACTGAGACTTCCAATACAGTTATGTGTTTAGCATTTCCTAATAGCTAGCTCCTAGTAATGTCCCACACAATGCGAAAGTTTTCTAGATTACTCTTAGGGGCTTTAGATATCTAAACTCTTAGTTTTGATCCTGTTTTGAGTTTTAAATTCTGTTCTCAGGCTAAATTTTTTTTTTTTTTACTTAGGTCTTACGGTTATTTAACTTAGATCGGAATGCTTGTTTGGAAACAGACCCTGCTCTGCTCTGATGAGAAGTCAGATCTCAAACTGAAATAATGTTTTTTTCCGAAAGATTCACCTATTGCTTAGTCCGGGCCAATCTTATTGACTGATTGACTACTCTTCCCACTTCTATGCCGTATGTATTCAAAAGACTGCTTTTTGAACATCTCTGAGTAAAATCAGTGGTCCAATTCAGCAAACTTCCACTGATACTGCTTGTGTTCTTAATAAAAAAAAAAAAAAAAAAAAACATA
>VYZW01027148.1:0-21791 GCA_013401315.1 Balaeniceps rex
GGCTACACAAACACAGGTAAAGTTAAAGAAATCTCACACGAAGATTGAGCCCCTAAATTTGTAAGCATTCAGCATTAGCTATCTGCTTACCAGTCCTCCTCCTCCTCCTCACTTCCACTGCCACTGAAGACTACTTTTGTTTCCCTGTTTTGGTACACACCAGAAATGCTTTCAGTGACAGTAAGAGCTCGAAGAGTCAGAAGTAGCTTAAGCCTCTGCAAAACGCTGTGAAGACAATTTACAACCTATTCAAGATTTACAGAGGCATAGTTTCTGTTACTAATATCTGGAAATACATACCAAAGAAAAAAGCTGCTAACAACAAAAAAAAAAGTCACGATGGTATTTTCAAGCTGCAGTTCGTTTTCTGGTAAGTATTCAGTACTGTCACCACCACCTGCAGGATCTTTTACAATTAGCCTCAAAAGAAAAAAAACAAACTAGTTTGCAGTTTCTCACAACTTAAGAATATTTGCCAGATATTTCTTCTTTTACTGGCCTGGTTCCAGGAGTCAATGACAGTAATAGTGGCAAGTCTACACACAATTACTGAAGTTTTCAGTACGGGGAAAAAAAGCTTTTGAACATTTAAAAGTAGTTTTAGTTTTTAGGACTCTCAGTTCCTACAAGTGTTTTTTTTTGTTGTTGTTGGGTTTTTTTTAAAAAAAAAAGGGTTTTGTTGGGGTTTTTTTTCCCCCCAGGGTTTAGAGATATCATGGTGATAAGCTTGCTTACACTTTCTGCTAAAAAGAACCCTTTAGTGAAATCACTCATATCCTCCATTTCATGCCTTGGAATGTAAAATATAACAACTAGTACAGTTGACAGAAAAGAACTAAGCCTGGCCACCAATATCTTTAGCCTTGAAGTGAGCATATTTCTCCGCCTCACAAGACACTTCCTATAGGGCAAACTGTCAAGTTGCTCATCTGCCACTTGTCTAAATCTTATTTTGCTTCACCATTGGTCAAACATACAGAATACTATGTTCCCCAACCACTCCTGTTTCATCCTCCTCTACTCTGTCTTTCTGCTTTCAATCTATTTCCAAGCCTTCTATTTTCTCCTCTCCAGGGGTTGAACCAGGGGTATCAACCTATACTTTGGAAAATAACTTCCTGCTCTGTACTTGTTTTAAAAAGCGTATGTCAAGGTTCAGATCTCTGGCCATTGAAACATTGATTTCTACTTCATAAAACACAGACATGTTCAGTTATAGCTAAAACATATGTTGTTTATACACAGTCATCATTTTAACTTAAATAGTGGTAACATTCAGGATGAAAGACGATACTATTTCAATACGGAGTTTAACTGCCATGGTAGGCTATCTGCCTCAAGATAAAGAGCAAGCAGCACTTGAATTAATATAGAAGTACTGAAGAACTTAAATGCCTTGGAATTGTAAGACTGTGATCCTACATCTGTCACTTTTTTATTTTCATCTGGACCATGGTCCAAATTTAGCATACAAAAGTTCTTCGTAATTTCACTAGTTACTGAGCGCAGTTCAAAGTATTAAAGCTTTATTTTCTTAACCTGAAATGGCATACAAGGAAAACAGGAAATTAAAGAGTCATTCAAAATCCAATCTATTAGGATCAGTGAGACAGAATAGAAATACTAACTTAAAAAAAACCCAAACAACAACAAACCCAAGCCTCTGCCAATTAACACCCCAGAGTTTCCAGTGCTCCATTACTGCTATTTGTGAATCATATCACAGCACTGAGCAATTCATCATATTCAACATACGGATTTCAATTAAGAGTTACCAACAACTCCAAATTAGGAGTCCTTTTAATCACAAAGCCAGAGCTTGTATTTTAACTAATACCATTCTTCTTTCACAGAAACTTGGTAACAGCAAGACCACAAGGCTTGTTTCAGGTTGACCATCAATGTGACTGGCAGCAAGAGTATGGTTTGGGTTGCAAGGCACCACCAGAGCTTAAAATAAGATACTCACTGCAAATAAAATATATGTTCACAGATAGTCTACACTGAGAAGAAGTCAGAAAAAACATAGCACAGGTAAGCCTCAGCGTAATCTGAATATTAAAACGACCCCTCCCCAAAAATACTCACCAATCCTGACAAGTCAGCACTCAGTGGATAGTGCACCGTTCCCAGAAACCCCAGCAGTCCCCATCCTAGTCTTTTTTGTTAGGAAGTCAAAAAATTACAAAATGCATGTTCAAATTCTTATTCAAAAGATGGTTCCACTAAGATGAAAAAACTTAATTTAGTTTTGTAGTAGTTTAAGAAGTGTATTTTACTTTTATAATTGCGATAACTGAGCTTAACAGAAGTTTGGTATAGCTTGTTATCAAAATTAAAAAATCCAATAGGTGGTATTAAAGTAGAAAGTCAGCATTTACTACAAACTGGTAACAGAAATATTAGCTCCCCGTATGATCAGAACTCAAAAGACTGTGGAACTATAACAAGCATTAGCTTTTTAATTAGTGAGTTTTATCTCCATAGTATACATTTAATGCCTAATCATGTAAGTGCTTCATCTCTCTGGAGGCCTGAACATGAAGTCTAGGTTTCCCCAAGCACTCCGAGTGACTGAAAGTCCTGGACATAAACAAGAATTCCTACTTATCATTTGCTTATTTCCTTTTATGAGGGAAATTGCCTTGCACTACTACACTTTCTCATCTTCCTCTCACTTTTCCAGTATTCTTCCTTAAATATGTTCCTGAAGAAACAAACCAAGATGGGGTTTTTGTTTTGTTTTTTATTATACTGAAGTAATAAAAACTGAAAAAGAATAACTTTAAATAGGGTACTTCCGAGCTTCTAGCACTTTCAAGATTAGAGTGAGACCAGTTACATTCCTTCATTTCCAGAAATCTTGTTCAGTGAACAAATGACTCCAGAGATCATCCTCACCCGCCTGCTAACCAGTACCAATTGCATCATTTTGACTCCATTGAGGAAGTTTGCTGCCAGAATGAAACCACCACTCCCCCAAAACAATGCTATTACTTTTAGACTGTTTATTGAACTCTGATCTGATTTTTGCCAGTGCAGTGTTCATGCTTCCGGTTTCTGGAAAGCACCGTGCCTAATAGGGAAGTTTACAGGAAGAAACCAACTTCAAAGCCACATGTTTGCAATTACGGAGCTAGGAATAGGAGGTTTCTTTTTCCTTCCTACACAGAACAGTAGTGGGTGTTGCAGAGTAAACCAAACTATATTAGTCCTGGAACTCAAGTATGAGTCCGCTAGAAATGTTCTTAACTCATCTTTTTGCAAATACAGTTTTATCTCTTTATCAGAAACAACAGCAGCATACAGACTGAAGCATGCTTAAAAGACACAGTTTGATCACACAGCATCAACAGCAGACATTTTAGAAGATTAATGTCCTTGTTCTCTCTAGACTCACAGAAGTACACAACGAGGACAGTGATATAACTGTTTAAGTGAGGAGATAAGTTAATTAGATGCAAGATTTAAGAGTCTACAAATAATCAAGGAATAGGAAAATGCCTAAAGAAACAGTTACGTAAGAAGAATGCAAACGTATTAAACAGCCAAAACTCTTATCTTACTAAACATCTGGAGTAGATTGCTATGAGACTCCATTTTATGTTTGGTATCAAATTCCTTCAGGACTGCACAGCACGAGAACACAGTCTATCCGGTAAATACAGGCTGACCAAGATTTTCAGTAACAGAAAGCTATTATTGAACTAAGCATTCTCACCTACCAAAAAGCTACCTCCCTCGCAAAAAAAACCCAACTCACCACAAAAAACCACACACCACCAAAAAACCCACCCACACAGAAAGTTATTGCTATTTGTCCCACTGTAACTTACAAGCACAGATTATTAAATTGATTTAGAAATACTTATCACAAGCTAGTCTCTGAAAGACTGAAGTTAGTTATACACTTAAATAGTGCATTAATTAACATGTCTAAACAACCTGACGTTCCCTAGGCCATTAATCTTTTTTCAGTTTGACAGCAGAAAGGTAAGTTTAATTTTCACTGTCCAAATTGTACTTTACCTTCAAAAGGTATGAATTATAGTTGAATTCTGATTTAAAGCTTTAGGTAAGACTACCTAAGACTTTATGCTAAGACCTTATTTCATCTCAAACAGCTAACAGTTGCCAGACTCTGCACAAATTGTTGGATCCAGTTTACAGAAAAACACAGCTATGAAGTACTTTGCATGCACTCTGCTACCCTGAACTCAACTGTATTTTTCCCCTCTAGCAGCCTGGATCCGTTGCAGTTACACGGGATCAAAGGAACCCTTTGCCTCAGACACCACTCCACCTCTGAAGCAATCAGCCTCATCAATGACCAGCATACTTTCCACCGGCCATAAGCACTGCAGATACTTGCACGGATTCAAAAAGGAGGAAGAGGAGCTGCATCCAGGCAACAAGATGAAACAGAAGCACAGCAAGAGAGGTAGAAGCTGGAAGTACTACCAGGTCTGTGGCCAGGGAAAGCACATCCCTGCCCACTGCCCCCACCAAATCCCTGGGTTTCTAGATAGGCCTGCGAACAGGAAACTGAAGTGGGGGAGACAGTAAGGTGCATTTGTTTCATAAGAAGGGTGAGTGTCTCCTTACTGTTAACAATTTATGCTTTTACTTGAGGTACCAGAAGCATATCCTTGATCTCCTTCCACTAGCATAGGGTAAAACTTCTGGAAGTTTTGCAGGTTTCCAAAACAAGTCTGATGTTCAATACCGCAATGGACCCTACTTTTCTATTCTACATGAACTAACAGTTGAACTTAATCAACACCAAGACATTTCTTCCAATTTCTTTTTGAAAAAGAAAAAAAATCTCTTTCCTAGAGTTTTGTTACACTTCCCACCTCCCCTGCCTTGCTTTTTCTTCCATTCCTCTCTCCTGCCATTTTACTGTTTGCCTGTACATTTCTTTGTCAATAGAAGGACTGAGATGGAAGAAAAAAAAAAAAAGGGAGCCTCCCCATACTTGCTTTAGATAAACCATAAACTCTCCAAACTTAAATCCCCATGCCTGTAAAAGCAGTTTCTGTGCATAGCTCCTTCACATTAAGGCATAAAAATGCAGCATTCTCTATTTTTACAGCCTGGGCAAGGGTGAAGGAGAATACAGGCTTTGGTTACAGCTTCAAGAAAACAGAAGAGGTATGATGCAACATTTTTAAACTGTCCTCACATTTTTACTGCCCATGACAGTAAGCAGAAGGAAAGACAAGGAAATGACTTCAATAAAGGGGAACTCAGTTCCCCTTTAAGGGAACTATGGGAAGTTAAGGCTCCAGGCCTTAACTTGCTGATACTGTTTTCACATTTCTATTTTACTCTAGTTCAAAACTATCTCTAATATTTCAGCTTCATCACCACAGCTCTCTCTCAAAGCACCCACCAGTCAGAAAACAATAGGTTTTGGAAACAAAACCTCTTTCTGTCACTCCTCAACCACTGCACTGAGAAGAGTAAGTACCGAATAACTGGGAACTTCCCCTTTCACGAAGCTCTTCAACAAGCAGAAGCCATGATCATTCTGAAGACCCTCACCTTCCTCTCAGAGGTTACACACTACTCAGAGGAACCACATCTTATCATCCTGTTCTCAACATACCCAATTCCAGTCTCCCCAAATGTTAGCATCTCCTCTCTCACCAAGGCCACGTTCAGTACTGTTCAAAACGTACATAAGCCCCTACACCTCCAATGTAAGAAAAGGAACGGGAATAGTAACAGAACCCCTCGGAGACCCGGGTTAAAATGCCCTGAACTTTCCCTTCATTTTAGTTTTCTAAGCACAGCAAGGGAGGCCGCCAAGGCACAACTGGGCTTGGCAAGCCCGAAGCGGACCCCGGCAAGGAAGAGGGGCCGGAACCACGCCGGGTGACTCCAGGAAACTCGTGCAGCTTCGCCCACACGGAGCAGCATAAGGGACAATGGCGACGGCTGGCACGACGACAGCTGCCTCCCGAAGGAGAGCCGCTCACCCAGCGCGGAGAGCGGGACCCCGCCGCCGCGGCCCCTCACAGCCCCCCACCCGCGCCCGCCGGTGGCGCATGCGCGCTGCCCACCCCGCGCCCACCGCTCCCAGGCCGGGCAACAGCCAGACTCCCACGCATGCGCGCTGCGCACCACCCAAATCACCGCCCCCTCAGCGGCGCCGGCTACCCCCCGCGCTAGTCTCTCACCATGTACCAGGTGCCCAGGATAATGGTCCCGGTCCGCACATGGCAGCAGCCGCAACAGCGGGTGCTGTAGAAGCGGTCCCGGCTCCGCTTGAACGTCATAGAGGCGGTAGCAGCGGCGACGCCGACCTCCTGCCTGCAGGCCCGCCGCTCGCCCTCTCCGGCCACTTCTCCTCCAGCTGAGGGCCGTAAAACCCCCGCGCGCGCGTCACCGCCGCTCTGACCAATCAGGCGCCGACAGCGGGGGCGCGGGGGGGTGCCGGCGGGAGGGTGTACGCGTTGCCGCGGCAACAGTCGATTGGCGGCGCCGTGGGCCAATCACAGAACCGCTGGGTGCAACGCCCTGTCGGTCACCTGTGGCGGCGGGGTGGTGGGGCGGGGCTCACCTGAGGCGAGGCCCGGGCCCAGCTGGGTCCGCGGTGGGCCTCGCCCCCTCTGTCCGCCATGTTGGGGCGGAGCCTGGTCCTGCCGCCACGGCCGCCTCAGGGCCGGTAGCACTCCGCATGGCCCGTCCCCGAGGGGCCTGACCCTGACCCTGGCCGTGCTCGTGTGGCGTCTGGGCACGACTCGCGGTGCTTCCCCACGCAGCGTCGGTGGAGGTTGACCAGGGCGAAGAGTTGGTGCTCGGCCTCCGAGCAGGCATCCAAAATCTTAGGGGAAAAGCGCGTTGTCCAGTGACAGCCCTTCCTTCCAAGAAAAACCGCAGTAGGTGTCTCTTTAGTAGAGCCTGAAGTGGCCTGCTTTGAGATACTACCAGCGTCCCACGGCTTTCACTGGAATTCAGCCAGTACTGTAGAGGGTTTAATTCACTTAAACCCTTTTGCTATTCTTTTGCACTAATTCCTTGGATTAAATTACTTATATTGTGTGTTATGTGCTAAGAGGATATGTAATAAGAGGGTAAACTGAAGAGGCGAGTTTCAGTCCACAATGCGGCTTTACTTTTTTGTGAGTCAAAGTCCTTGTTTGTGAGTGGATAATAATACTAATACTTCATTAGTCCCACTGAAAATTGCAGGTGCTGCCAGATACATGTGTTAATTAGAAATAATGTGTATAAATCTAAGTGCTGCTTTCGTATATGTATGCGACACAGTTGCTCCACCACTTAGACACATGATCTTTTGTTCCTGTATGGAGCAGGACCTATAAACTTCCTCTGACCTGGGCTGTTGATACAGATATGCACACAGTTTATTTTAACCACGGTGCAGCTGCAAGTATTTCTTGGCTGTGTACAACCAATTTGAGACGCTTGTAAAGCCATAAATATTTGCTGTGCATATATACTGTAAGTTGTATGTCATATGTCAGTATTAATACTGGGTTTTTCACTCTGAACAATTAGAAGGTAATGAAGGTGACTGTACTTGTCCTTTTGAAATATTCCAGATCCTACAATTAACACATTTTATTGTTTTAGCTACTTAGTCTATTTTTAAACACGAGCTGTTGCTGAGTTGTTTGAAATTATTTACTTAAAAGGCTTTAAAACTGACCTTTTTATTTTAAATCCCCTGTGTCCCATAATTGGTGTTTTTCTTCCTTAGGGCATATTTCATTTTTGAATAAACATGTTGTAAGTGCTGCTAAGACTGCTCTAATGATCCAATTACAAACTATTGTTTGTTTCTTTAGTGCTCCTAATGTTCTCAGCCCTGTGCACAGATGCTTAATTATCCACACTGATTTGACGTAGCAAAACCAGACTAATTTTAATCAATATACATGCACGTATGTAAATAAACAGAAAAGGAATGTGCTTTTTGTTGTAATCAGTCATTTAAAAAATCAGTTTTCTCACAGATGGCACGTTGGGAAGCCTAAGCCAACTGTTTCTGCAGCATGCACGCCTGAATTGATTACATTGTTCCTGCGGAGCTGAGAGAGGCTCTCCCTTCTGTTGGTCTGTCCCTTCGTGAAAGAGGAATTCACAGGACTAGAGTGAGTCAGACGAGAAAACAGGAGCCTCTCGCTTGAGTTAGGGCATCCAGTTGGAAACACCTAGATTCCATTCTCAATTCAAAATTCTCAATTCAAATGGTTTGTGAGGGCAAGTATTCCAACTAAGATCTTGCAGTTGGACACTTTGCCTTCACTAGCATCACTGGCAGCTCTCATGTCAGGCTCAGATCTTCAGGGCTATTTTCATGAGATGAAAGAAATCTTAATTAAGTGTTCATATCTTTGTCAGCCAGGCTCAGAATAAAACTTGATGTGATTCCCTTGAGCTTCACTGCTTGTTATACCCTGCAGACAACAAAGATACTGGGAAGAATAATGTGAATGCCATTTAACATCACAAAGCAGCTTTCCACAGCAGGATAGACTGATGTGGAACTATTGAGTGGGCATAAAAAACCTCTCCACTTTCTCCTTCCCTCAAAAAAAAAAAAAAAAAGATTAAAAGAGTATTTTGAGAATGATTGCATTGTTTCCTATACTTGGGGGAAGAGAGGATAGGTTAATGATTTTAGTCCTACCCTCTGTGAAAGATTCCAGTTCTTCCATGCCACAAGCAGCCCAGATGACCTCAGGCAAGACACTTCATTCTCTCTGAGCCTTAGTTCTCTCCTTTTTGCTAGTTCAGAGAGGATTTGTGAGGCTAAATATATGAAAAATTCTGAAGGGCTCAGCTTACAGTCATGGCAGCCAGAGCAAAATCTCAGAGAGACAGAGAGTACTGGTGATAAACTTTTCTTCCCAAATAGCAAAAGGACCTTGACATTGCGGGAGCAAATCCTCCGCTTCCACAACAGTAAGAGCAGAAAGCCCGACATATATCTGTAAGTCAGAAGCAGCTGCAAAAGAATGATTCAGATTCCTTTACCAGCATGACACTTAACTCCTTCCCTCTCAGCAGGTAGGGAGGGAAGGAGTTTTGATACCATGGTGTTCCTCATTAGCCAAACTAGTTAGGTCTTTCAAAATCCATGTCTAGACAGTAGATTTGAACTTGTGTCTTGAGAGGACATGGCAATGTTTTAGCAAACACAAATTATTATTTTTGAATAATATTTTAAAATGATACAAAAACATGTGACAGCAGAACAGCTAGGATCATGTAAGCAAGAGGCCAGGTTGCATTCTCCTTCAGCTTCTTCAAAAAATTAAGTTCAACACCTGCAAGATGTCAAAACAATACAGCACTGAGACTGTTTTATGCTGGTCTTTGTAATTCCACAGGTCTTTCCCTTTTGTGCCATTCTTCAGTCTAGCGTTGGCTAAAAGGTGTTGGTTTACACTTTAGACTCACGCTGTAATCACTACTTCTTCTCTGCACGCACTGAACTGTTGCCAGGTTGCTTATGAAAGATGAGGTGCTATTCTGCTATAGCATTTGCTCTGTGTGTATGTGTGTGAGCGGAAACATACAGACCATGAGCTGATAATCGTATGTAGCCTCCATGGGCAGAGTTCATATCACTTTATAATGAAAATATTGTCCTGTTCGGGGTTGGGGAAACTGAGGCACGGTCAGATGAACTGATTTGACCAACACCACAAAGGCTAGTGAAAGCGATAGGAACATCAAGCAGGTCTTCTGTCCAGTGGCTTCTTTGCCAGGGAATAAAAGGTGCAGTGCAGGACAAGTTGGAGCTCTTCCATCCCAAATAGAAGGCACTTGACTATGAGGGCAGTAACAAACTAATTCTGTAATTTTTTTTCTATAACTTTACTCTATCCATGTGTCTGCTACTCTACATTATAAAATAAAAAAAAAGAGGAAAGGTGACTGAACAACCATTTTTAAATTAGAAACAGTAAAGCACGGTTTTTCAACATCCCAGAGAAACTACCTTTACATAGATACTGCAGTGTATAACACCAGATCCCTTCAACAGAATTTAGAAAAATCAATAGAACTGGTGCAGATGATGTGAAAAATATCTGGGCTGAGAGCATGGTTTGGCTTTTTGCTTCCTTAAAAAAAGATAAGAATGTACTGGAGTAAAAGCAAAGCATTAACATATCAATGAGGGGAAAAAAACCTAATATAAATAGTCAGGAGGGAAACTTTCCTGTTGGTGACTCACACAGTGAAATCCTAGATATCCTGAAGTCAGCATTAACAAATTTTACCAGCCTTTTTTTCCAAGATGGATTGTGCTACAAGAAAACAAGCTAATCTGGAGATTCAGTGGTTTCTTGTAGAAGAAAGAAGAAAGTAATAAGAATGCAGAGTTTTGTGATTATTGGATTTTCCTTTTGTTTATCGAATTAATCAACATCTCTTTGAGATTCCTAACGTAATGTTCCAAGCTTCTGTACTTTTTGTTCTAGCTGATTGCTCTTAACAATATGAATTATCTTTTACCAGCAAGAGTCAATTTAACTCGGTTCCAAACCTTTTAACTTGTAACAGATGGATCAGAAAGTCAGGGTTAGAAAAGCAGCTAAAATATGGCAGCATGATGTAAAACTTTTATTAGCACAAGACTGTGTTTCTGGGTTACTCGCTGTATGCTCAGGTTTTCTGAATATCAAATACTGAATAAAAATTCTTGTATTCATTTACAGAATCAAAATCTGCTAAACTGAGACAGACGTGGTTCATTTATATCAGCCTTCATACAGCTGAGGAGCTATAAAAACGTCTAAAAATAACATACAGCATTCTCCTCCATCTAAAATGGTACTTGCAAGTTCAGATATCTCAGTACTTTCACATGACTAAAAGTGAGTGCTGGAAATGGGAAATGTCCCGTACTTACTGGCAGTCTCCCCATTCCAGCCCTCAGCCTGGACTTGCCTCTCCATGAATCTTGGCAGAGCAAACAGGAGGAGCCTCAGGACCTGAATGTTACCCACTCAGGGAAGTAGGAAGAGTTGCCTTCTGGTGATTGTTATTTCTTTACACATTGGCTCTTTTAATGGGTTTTTGCAGCTTGGGACATCAGCAAAGATTTCCAGGAGGAACACAGTGGCAGGCAGCTGATGCTGCCAAAAGTGCTTGAAGTAATTTATCATGTGTCTGTAACTTAAAGCACCACCAAGGGAAATTGTACATGGATACAGAAATCAAAGTTTGACATAAACTAGAGTTTACCAAGTTTCTAGTAGTCCCTTGATGGGATGGTACAAGGGTCAGTTATTGTTACAGTGGCTTTTTCCCAGGAAGGCACAGGGAGTTCATTTCTGAGACCAATGCATTACAGTGTCCTTTCAGTACGGAAGGACACTTCCTTTGCAGATGAGAACATCTGCAGAGCTGAATCCCAGGGATGGCACATACTGTAAAGTTCAGTTTGCTTTGAAAAGACCCCTGGTCTGGTTCAGTACAATCACCAAAGAAGGACAAGATTTCCTATATCTGATCTTTGTAGCCTATAACTTAAAACCCCTCTCTCCTCACAAGGAGCCAGCTACCCTTAGAGCATTTTCAGTATTATGGAGCAGGCCTATGTTGTTAGCATAGTAAATTATTTTCTGCCAAGCAATTAGCATGTCTACCTGATACTCGTCTCATCCAGGTATGTCAGCTGTGCCACTGATCTGCAGATTGGGTGGAACCTTGATAACTACAGATAATTACAATGATCAATTACAGATAATTATGGAACAGCAGGCCAAATTCCTCTCTGCACTTGCCCCACTTAACCCCGATGGTGTTACACCACGGTTTGAGTGTGAGGCAAAGCTTCAGCCTCTGCATCTGCCTACTGCAGTCTGCCTGTGAGTAAACATAGCTTTGTAGGTCAGGAGTTCATCAATTACAGCGTCAACCACATCTTAATGCCTGAGATACTCACGGACCCATCACTTTATGGATATGGCCCTATTATTAGGGATACAGCCAATCTTCCACCTTCAGAAGGCTTCCCACAAGAAAGAGTATCATTACAAAAATAGAGCAGACTGAGTTTAAGAGAAAGTTGAAACTTAAAGCAGTGTATTTCATCATTTGCAGCTGCTGCTGTAACAATTAATTGCTTGCTCCTAACAAGATCATAGATGTTTTCCCAGCCACACTCTGTCCCACCTCCCACGCCGTGGCTGCACCAGAGGCTTCATTTCCAGCTGCTGGGCCATGTGCAGGCGCAGGGAGAGCTTTTGGCTGTTTGCAAGGCATGTGCCACTCAAGCAACTAATAAATTGCTTAGGGAAAAGGCATGGGGAGCCAGCTGGATCTGGCCCATGAACTGGCAATTAGACTACACTGGGTTGATGAATGACTGAAGAGAGGCTACTCTACATTTACCCTTCTAAGGGATAAGTTATACAGAGAATAAAAACTATTCAGCTATAGCACAGGAAATGCTACAGGCTGTTGGAGGGATGTTGAATCTCCTGTCTGAGGACTTACACTACTCTCCAGCTAATATAGATCAGAGACTAGGAGAATGAGCATATCAAGCAGATTCGTTTAACACTTCTGGTGCCAGAAGCAGCATAGCAGGCTGATGATTTGCGCAGAATGGTAATTCTCATAGAAGAGCAGGGGAGACGTCTTAAGAGCATAGAAACCAGGGAGTAGCCTGAATATGAAGTGATGAAAGGAAGGGGAATTTCATAAGGGTCTCAAAGGTCTGCTTTTCAAAGGCGCTGGCCATCTGCAAAGACCATTTGTTAAGCTGAGCGATGGTTTTTCAGCCTCTGAGGACTAGGAAGTGAAAGAATGGAAGTTAACAGCAGCTGCTGAGTGCTCTGTGTTTTGGTTTGGTTGGTTTTTCAAACTCAGTCCACTCACTGAGGAACCAGACCCTCAGCATGTTGTCCTATCCCTGGGAGCCCATGCAGCAGCAGCGCTGGGGCATGCGGTGCAGAAATGCTCCCGGCACCACCACAGCCGTATCAACCAAACGGAACCCAACATACCCTTCCTAACTACTCACAGCAATGGTACCAATACAGCAGATGCATCACACAGACAGTACATTGCCACCATATTTGCCCTGAAGAGAGCTTTGCAATTATTTAGGAAAGCCTACGATCAACAGTATTTAGTTGTAGGAGTGTAGTTTCTTTGCCTACATTAGAATGTGGTATTAAATAAAGTACTGCTATAAACTGAGCCCATCTGTATTACAGTGATGACTTCCCATCTGTGAAACAGTGGAGCCAGAAAAAAAATACAGCTCTCCTGATACTGCTGATGTCAGTAAGAGTTGTACTGATGAATTTGACAGGAAAACTGGGTAATATAATTTGCTGCTGCTTGTCATCAGCACCGCAGTCAACTTGTCAGCGTTACAGGTCTTGATTGTTCTTTTATCCCAACAGCAGAACGTCATGAGGATTTCCTAAACATAAAAGGATTCAGATGAAGGAAGTCTCTTAAAAAACACTGACAGTACCTCAAAAAAGCTTGAAAATGAAATGGTTTTAGCCAAAACCATGTGTTCTTACTCACACACATACAAACTAATTAAATAAAACTGCTCATGAGTGCTGGGCTTTGGGCAAAAGTTTTGATTTTTTATTATAAAAACAATGAACATTTGAAATACTGTAACACACTGAAATAAAACATAATTACACAGACATCAAAAAGTTTGCAAGCAGATACAGAGAAAAAAGCAGAAGAAATCTGGAGTCTATCAATCTTGTGAGCTTCTCTTTTATCTCCTTCATTCTTTTTTCTTTTTTTTTTTTATGACAGAGGTTATCTTCAATGCTAAACAAAGACCTTGGGCAACATCCTGGCCCCAATGAGGTCAATGAATGTTTTCCATTGGCTTCAGAGATAGCAGAACTTTACTCATTACCCACATACTCATTAACACATCTTCTAAAGCCTTGAACTTGCTGTACTTGTTTCTCCAGTGAAGCCATGTACTTTGTTATGCATCTGCTCCAAACCAGTTACTTTCCAGATAAAAGCCCTTTAGTCTATTCAGTCCATTCATAAACTGCCTGTATTTCCCCTGCACTGACACACAAACACCAAGATGTGCAGATTCCAGACAGTGGGCTGCTAAGTGGCATCAGTTAAGATTACCCCTCACCTGTCTGTCTGAAACAACCCTGCTGTGCTAAATTTCAGAGCACACTGTACAGCTAGCTACCCCAAAAATCACAGCACAAGATAACTGCCCTTTAACATATAGTAGCTAAACTCCAAACACAAATACGTTGCTGCAATTAATTGCTTCTCTGAAGGATACAGCTGCTTTGACAGCTATGCAACAGATGAAGGCTATCAGGTAAAAGTGTTGAGCTGCAGGGGAAGCTCAGACAGGCCAGCATCAGGGATGGGGCGGCTGCGATGGCAGAAGCAGAGAGCTCTCCTCTGGCTCAATGATGCAAACAGGCGTGCTGCTGTAGTGGTATAAAGCCATTAACATCCCTGGTTACTCAGTGTCCTACATGAAATGAGTTTCATAGCATCAGCCCAATGCCTACGGACGTGCATATATTTAACATGCATTAGTAAGGTAATCTTCCCATAGGATCTCCAAAGGCACAAAGTCGAATGCAGACGGAGATTTGACAATCATTATCTCATCCTCTGAGGCAGCACTTCTAAGATGGGTCGGATGGAGGCACAGTCTCAGGACCATCTAAGAAACCCTCAGAGCTACCACCAGAGCTGCAGCTCCTCTAGGGATGAAGGGCTTCAGCTTTTAGTGGTGTCAGCTCAGCGCTATTTATAAACCACAGTATTAAATTGTAACACATTCCCTCCTCCATACTACAAGCCCTCTGACAATGAGAAATACACACTCTTCAATAAATACTAAAATGACATTTTTAAAAAATTCATTCACAAATTTAGTTTCTATTAGAATATTTAAGTAACAAAACGATAAAAACTTCCAAACATCAGATTAAGAAAAATTATTTCAAAAAGTTACTTCAGTCCACTCTAAGTACAAATGCAACATGCTTTGGACATACAGACTTTAAACTTTAGCCCACCATGAAATCTGAGGAGAAAAAAAGGGTTTAGACCATCTTTCCAAATAAGTGTAAAACCTCCTCTAAAAATTTTCCCTTGTGGAGCAAGCTAGCCTGACGTGGGGTGAAAAGTATAAATATGTCAAGGTATGAGGCAAAAGTCTGACTGTAGCAGCCAACAAGGATTTAAAAGATTTAGGAGGTTTGAGAACAATCCATGTTATTCTCCCTTTGTCTCTGAACAGTGCTTCCTTCTGTACATGAGTAGGCTGTCAATGAGCACCTCTGCAAAAATGCCAGAGACCAGACTAGCTGGTGGACGCTCCATGGAACTGAAGTACAATCATGGTCAGGTACGTCCCGACCATTTCCACAATGGCATATAACATTACAAGTTGACAAACAGCATGACAGTGAAGAACTGAAAGGACTTAATGCAACCAGTCAAAACCCATTCAACAGCTTTTAATCAAGGGCAGCAGTCTGTAATGAACAGCCACTCTGCTTCAACGCCACCTCCTGTGCACAGCGTGCTCATGCTCCCCATTCTCTCACACAGTCACGCTCTCCGGCTCACTGCTCCTCTTCTCCTCTTCCTCTCACTGGGAGGGCTCCTAGAGCCTCTCTTTACTTTGGGCTCAGCGCGGCATCACAGAAAGCAGAATCCTTGCAGCTCATCGGCATGCCTGCCCCATTGGGTTGTCACTCTGGCAGCTGCACAGCTCCCTCAAGTCTCTTTCTTCATTTTCTTCCTCTTCCTCCTCTCCTTTTTTCCAGGTACACCTGCCATACAAACAACAGGGGCCAGTGCACAAACCTTCCACGTGCAACCACACCCCTGGGAACTGTTGGCTTTTTGCCTGAAGAAGAGTATTCTGGGGTTCTTAGATACAAGGCCCACCTATGTACAAGGGTAATCCAAATCCAATCTCCCCAAAGTCATGGGGAGAGCTCTGAATGTTTTAGTGGGCTCTGACTCACACATACATTTGCTTCCGTTTCACATTTAAAAGTGCTGTTCAAAAATTACTCCCACGAAATGTAATAGCAGTTTTGCTCATTAACTCTGGCAGGAGCAGGAACAGCTATTTGTCACAGAAAAAAAATATAACAGAGCCTCTCTAAGAATTAAGACAAACAGCTAAAGGAGAAGCATTTTGCATATTCACTTAAAAATGCAGTTGTGAACGCTTCTCAGATTACACATTATTCTGAAACCAAAATTCATCAGATGTGCAAAAGCAATCACTTACCGTTATTGGGTGAATTATTAGCAACGTCCAAGGATTTTCTGAAGGAAGCACAGACTGCATCACTGCTATGTTTTGTAGATACCAAGTCCCTTGGGCCTTCTTCCATTCTTGTTTCCAAACCTTGCTGGGGCTTAATTGAAACAATATGCTTCACTGAGCATATGAGTTAAACAAAGCATATGCAAGTACAAAATATGAGAGCAAATGTCATTATTGGAGGGAATTAGAGTATTTGAAGAAACTGCAGGACAAATTAGTTTTTAAATGGTTAGAATATTCTGGGATGTCATCTACCTACCTCCTGTTTATTTGTTTTGGAAGGGATTAAAGTATTGAAATTCTTTCATTACCATCTTTCCCCTTGTTTTCCCCCGTGAATAGAAGAACAGCAAGATATATTGAGGTGAAAGTACTGTAATTGTATAGTGAGACCGAAGACTAAGATGTGCCCAGTGACTGCTAAATGACCACAGTCCACAGATACTGGAGGTAGCACAGGGAGTACGATGAGCAACTTTGTATATCTGGCTTCATAAGTAATTTCATTTTTTACGTTCATCTCCAAAGGATGAGCTTGCACAGCAGCAGACATTGGCATTGGGGGCTGACGTGCAGCACAAACTCCTTCTGGCCCATCATAAACATGCCAGAAGAAACAATGCTGTCCTGAGGAGTCTGAACAGCACTATTAAGATTAGTCATTAAGGTACCTACAAAGCTAAAGCAACTAATTGGATGTGCAAAAGAGAGAGAGTGGCCTGGCAGCACTCCGGTAACTGATGGTCTGTCCTAATGACCATGCGGACTGTGGTCAGTGAGTTAGTTAAAAGCTTTTCCCTTAAAATGGGAGCATTGCGAGTTCAGGGAGTAAAATTGTCCCAAGGATCTGGAGAGACCACAGTGGGTGAGAGGGGAAGACGAATGATACTCCACAGCTGTACGAGTCCAGAGCAACATATTCAGTGACAAGTGAATGAAAAACAATTAGGACATTTTGGGGGTGTCCCCCCCATTTCTCGTTTCACTGAGCAGCAAGGACATCACAGCCAAGGACTGGTCCAAAACCCAGTCAAACACTCTGTCCCTTTGTACTTCCCATCCCAAATGAGCTGACATTTTCCACAGCCTTTCTCTGTTGCACTCTGAGACATTTTTCTCTGAATAAGCTTTCCGCTGGTATAACATTGGTCTCGCTTTCTCTTCACTGGCTTTTGGGAACCAGCTTTGCATTACTGTTAATATCTCCAGGTGACCTTCTGCCATGCATAAAACACAGCCCAGTTGTACACTAAACTTGGAGTGCATTTGCCTGAGAAAGCATTTTTTCTTCCATGATTAAAGCCATCTGCTCCTCTCTGCATTGCAAAATCAAACTGTTTTGTAAATATGTTAGGGAATACCATGTTGCAAAACCCCACCGGTCACTGTGCTCACCCTTCTTTTACAGGAGGGCAGGGAGAAAAGAGAAGAGAAGAGGAAGCCAGAAGATGGAGAGGAAGAAAAGCCCCCCTTAGGTCACATCATCCGAATGGAGAAGACATCCCCCTCTGCTCTTGGAAAACCAGACGCTACTCTGGGAATACAAAATACTCACATGCCTCAGTCCAGCTGCACCCCTTGCTTCCTTCACTTCAATTTTCTTCTTCTTTCGCTGTGTTTTGCTTTTGAGTCCAGGAGGGCAGAAATGAATGCCTGCCTTGCCTTTTGGCAAATCCTGAAAGCATCAGAGATTTTATAAGAGGAGGCCCGGGACGGCCGATTGATGTTTTTTTCAGGAAAACTGATTACCTCCAGGACTGTGTGCTGACAGCGTACAAGCAGGGCGTCTCTCTGGGTAAGGTACACACCTCGGCTTAAGACAGCTGTTTGCAAAAAGCTCAGCACGCTCTTCCCACTGCTGCCACAGAGGGACATTTCCCTGGGCTTCTGGAAGGCATTTAAACAGCAAGCTTTCTGCTTCTACCTCTCCACCCAAGCTATGACTGTATCACTACCAGCAAGCCCGCTCACTTAAATAAATACGTCCCAGCCGCCTGGGATGGTGTGAAGGCTGGTGTCAGCTGTGGACTCTACACCTCTTTGAAGCCCCAGGTATTCAGGAAAGTCAGCAGCAGTAGAAAGAGTTCATTCACGCAGGGTGGCAAACACCCGATGTTTGCTGCTCAGGACAGCAAGCCACCCGGATGATGAACTCCCAGAGCCAGCCAACTCCCCCAACCCATCTCACACATCCTGCAAGTGTGTCCCCCAGCTCCAGCTATCTCAGACAGGTCGGGGGAGTGACCACGCCAAGCGCCTCCTCCCAGCGTGAGAAAGCCCCCATGACCAGAGGAGTCTGGCTCTAGGGCTGGACTGGACACCCCAGTCTGGCTGAGACTGGCCCCAGTGGACCAGGTCTCCCTTGGTCATCAATGCTGCTGCCTCACCTTCTCCTTCTCGTCCCCTGTCTGATGCTCCTCATCTCCCATCCAGTTTCCCCACTCTTCCGTGGGAGCCTTCCAGTCAGAGTCTAGGTCAATTGCTGAAGGATCATCTATTAGGGCAAGCATATGAACGAGTTATGTTCAAATCCATACTAATTCCCAGGCTCATACTAGTAACACAAATGCTACAAAGAGTTTCTGTCACCTTCCTGCTTGCTGATGGGATGTCTGGGTGTGCGTGTATGCACATGCGTCTTAAACGTATTTAAAAAAGTGTACATTGGCTGCTAATTCACAATTAGTGACTGCACTCTTCAGGACAGGAGGAAAATTAAAGAAGGGCAGAAAAACACATACAGGAACAAAAGCCTTTCAAAACAAGCTTTACAAAACTAATAGCATGGCTTGTCAAACATTTTCTTTTAATTTCAGGGAGAAGGATTCAGGCGTATCCAGAAACACTGGCAGAGGCAGCAGCTCTTCCGCTCACTGCAACACACAGTCCTCAGGGCAATTATTTGTATGGAAGAGTAATATTAGCAAAGGATTTGTGCATTTGTTAATGCTCTCATTGGCTTTTCTTTCCTATAAAAAAATAGTACCAAGTGCACTCTTGACTTCATCTTCCTCTTCCATTTTCTTTTCTTGAATGTTAGCCAGAAAGGCACCAACACAGCATAGATTTCCAAAGCTCCCTAACATGCAACTCGAAATATGCATGAAATAGATAACACCTACCTTGCATTGATTCTGATCATTTGATGGGGGCTAGGCAGAAAACTTTTGAAAATCTTTTAGGTTTCTGTATCTGCCAGCATCTGGTACCTTTGAAAATCTGGCCGCAAGCCCTCAGCTGCCTCTCCACAAAGCACTGGCAAATGATCCTCAGGCAAGAAGGCAAGAGAGACCAGTCTAATTTCTTTGCCCAAACTGAATGAAGTGCAAAAAGGCACATAAATCAGCATAAGATGTTGAAAGGACTACTTGATTATTTTTTTAATGGTTTGAATGTAACAACCTTCAGTCTTATCCTATCAGGGAGAAAGACTTTCAGAACACAACATATAATAGTAACTCTTGGCTGATCATGTCTCTTAAAATAAAAAACAAATATTAAAAAATCCCAGGCTGGATGGAAAAACTTCTAGTTGAAGCAGGGCCAAAACCAAAAGCATGCTGGGGATGATAAAAGAAAACTCTTTCCAAAAAGTTGCTCTGCCCATTTTGCTGCCAAATGTTATAAACATGATTACAAACATTGCTCAAGTTTCTCAGTTTAAAAGCCATGTCCTGTACATAGGCAGTATTTCTTTCCTCCTTCAAAAGGGACAGGAACAAGTACCTTTGACTAATGTATTCCCCCAAAAATTCCAGTCTGAGTATTTTAGGCAAATGAATCCATCTAGATTCGAGAGATGCACAATATACACAAATGGCTCAGATGTATGAAGAACAGTTTGTGTGAGCTGTAGCATGGGATAGCACCACCAAAAAGCTTCTGCTGCTTCTCCCCAGTTAGAATCATAGAATCATTAAGGTTGGAAAAGACCTCTAGGATCATCTAGTCCAGCCGTAGGTTACATGAGGGTCTGGCTCACAAATTCTGGAGCATTTAGCTGCTGTGGTTGAAGGCAATACCAACCTGCACTCTTCCCCCCATATCTATGCCAGACGGTACATCAGGGTGAAGACACAGCAAGTCCCAGCTCCACAGCCCGTGCATGCATGCTCTGCCTCTGCACTAATATACCACAAGTGTGCCATGGCAGCAAAAACTATAGGCAAAACCATGCTGCTACTGCTAGAGAGGAGGCAAATTCTGGCTACTAGGAAGGTACACAGCATGACGCAGGGAGTGGTGAAATGACACCAAGAGTTCAGGAATGACAGTCCCTCCTGAGCTGCACAGCAGCAGCTCTGCCAAGGGATGCTCTCGTGGGTGTGCAAGCAGAACAGACTCTAACTTAAGGAAGGCGCACTGGACGCCACGACTATCGTTTTCACTTATTTAACTTCCTATCTCTTAAACAGTGTGTTTATGTACTTATTTTTAAACATGAAAATAGTTTTAATGGCTAAATTCCTGCAACGGGCTTACGTCCATGCTTCACCCTTGTTATGCGGGTAGGCATGAAGCTCAGCCAGGCGGCGGTGACTCTGCCTCATCTCAGAATTACTCTTCCCAAAGCATTATGTCCCAGGGGTGTTTAAAGTCAACTCAGAGTAAAATTAAGTGCAATGTAAGATTATTTACAATTTTCTGGATTTGATGGGAAAATAGGATTAAATGTACTTATCCTAGAGCTCTGGCTTAAACCTCTCCTGTTGTGTGGTGTATTTCCCTTCCAGCTACAGTGACATCTCCTGGAATGGCTTTAAACTTCAAATAATCTCTAATATTTTTAAATCAGCAGCTGGTCCTCCTTGGGTCACAACTTCTCTCACAGGCTACAACTGGTCAGTAATTCCTTCAGTAGGAGAAAACCATGAGCACAAAAAGGAATGTACCATGCAGCGGCAAGTACTCCTGCTTCCTTGGTGCGTTTAGCACTAACGGAGGTGATCTCTCCCAGCGCACCTATAGACCAACATCTTGATAATTCCTGCTGTTCATTTTTACAAAAGCAGTGCTGTTAAATGCTATTTTCGAACTAGATTCTTGCATGCAACCCACCTCAGTCCCCCAGCAGCTCCACCCAGACAAAGCCGTACTTTTCTGTTCCCTGCTAGCAGAAAACATGTCCCGTTTGCAGTGTGCATTTCAGGGCCAAGGTGATTTCCACATACCCCATGTAATGAAGATACTCTAATATCCTGAAAGGCACTACTTTGAAGATGTCTTCAGAAATCAGGGAGGATGCCAGCACTTCTGCAGGCAGAAAGTCCATCCCAGCACAAACCACCCAAATGCCCTTGGTCTCCAGCTGCCTGGGCAATGCCGGGGAGCAGCCGGCTGCGCCCTGGGAGGTGTTGGGGAGCAGGCAAACAGGGCCCCATAGCAGCAGGGTCTGGTCAAAGGGGACAGTCCGCAGGTTCTCTATGCCATCTGAGTCGGGGTTGTTCAGCCTGGAGAAGAGAAGTCTGCGGGGAGA
>VYZW01027160.1:195-12196 GCA_013401315.1 Balaeniceps rex
CTAGCATTTTGCCAGTGACGAACAGCACACATTACAACTGAAAGAGGCGATGCAAGAATTCTTATCAGGTGTAGTAGCAAGCTTTCATGATTATTACCCCAAAAGCGTACGGTCTGACCCTTGCACATCGCTATCGTTAAAGCATCAATTCACAGTATGCTTTCCTCTGATGGTTCAACACCAAAACAAGAGGAAAGAAAACCAAGACCCCTGCCCTTCCCAACAATTATAAAAGCAGGAAAAAAGTCGCTCCTAGAAGACTTAGTCTAACACTACTATAGCATAAAATAAAAATGCTTCTGGTGACAAGAGAAGCAAGAACAAATTGAAGCATATACATAAAGTACCATTTTAGATATACGTAAAAGATTGTTAGTGAATCTGTTCTAATACTACTGTTAAAATACATGAATTACACGTACATTTTATTTGAAATACATGCATAACTTTTACAGCAATATATCTATTACTGTTTTTAAGATGGGCTTTATTCTTATAAAGGACCCACCAGATCACTTCATAAAATCAAATGATAACACATAATTGAAATACTTGCATTCAAGTTCTCAGGTTACCTTGAGACACACGAATCTTAAAAAAAGGAGCTGAGGGGGGTGAAGGCATTCTGACGTTTTTATCTCAAAATTAAAATACTAAGTTTAGTCTGTAAGTTGCCAAATATCACATCTGTTTTATCCAATTTTCATTAGCTTTTCTTTTAAACACTTGGTTCTTCCCTTTTCCTCCCATATTTCTTACTGAATATTTAACTTTTCCTCTGAGAAGTGCTAAGTACTTTCATATCCTACAGTACCTTGTAATAGAAAATCCATTTAAAGCTGAATTTTCTCCATATAACACATGATAAAAAGACTTTTTTAAAAAAAAGTTCCATACTGAGCCAATATATAAACACACAGCATGCTCAAGGGAGCAAATAGCTAGACATGAATTTGTTGAGAACACAAAAAAGAGCTATAAAAACATATGAAATGCCTGACAGAGGTCAGAAGCTTGACTTAAGAGCAAATAAATCCACAAAGATGTCACACACAGAAGAAACTATTTGATTACACCTCTAAAAACAGCATCTTTCCAAGAAACAGAAGCAAATGAGATACTTGACATTGTTAGAAAACAGGTATGATATGCTGCCCTTATAAACAGCCTTCACATGATAAAACTCAGCACAAGATGTCAGCTCACACAACATCCAATACAGAATCCTTCCTGGCATCCAAGAAAGAAGAACGCCTTGTGTTTATCTGCGCATGCCCGAGTGTCTGGCCTTGAAAGCTGTCATCAGCCCCACATGGCTCCTGACAGCCACAGAAGCTCCAAACCTGGAACCCATCTCATAGCTTCAAAGAGACTGGATAGTTCTCACCTACATCCACAGATGCTACATCTTCACAACGAGGAGGCAAAGAGATAGAGAGAGGCTGGAAAAAGCAGCACTACTTTTCTAACTTCTGTCAGCTTTCTATATAGAGAATCTGTTATCTCTTCAACCTGTCCACCAGCAGAAGTTTTCATTACCTTCCTTTCCTGAAAATGTTTTGCCTTTTCCCCCCTAACATGTATGACTATTCCAATGGATTCACAAAATGAAAGGATGAATGCCAACTAATAGAAAGACATGCCAAAAATAACTTGCTAAGATGAAGACGGTAAATTGAAAGACAGAAAGTCCAATGATGCAGCTGGAGCTGTATGCATACCAAAATACACTAGCTGTCTGACTCTCACTGTTAGCCCTTGAAGTTTGAGTTCTTTATTTCATTTTAGTATGAAGTTTAGTATAACATCCAGAAGAAGGGAAATTATATCATATACTATATATTACAGTACTTAGTATAAACCTAATATATATTACTTGCTGTTAATACACAACGTACAAGCCTTCTATGATCAATTTCCAACAAGCGAAAGTGTAACTGGGGTCTTTCTCTCATCATTAACACCTAAGGACTCTACTTTTATTCCAGGTCATCTTTAGCATGGAAGATCAGTAGAATACAAGAGAACCATAAAAAAATTTGTTTATACGACATCAAATGCAGAAAAAAATATCCAATGGTCAAAATGAAGAGTCTAGGTGCAGGTTATATTTAATTTCTGAAACATTTTTACTCATCTATTACTGTTAATAATTAAGGCAAAGGATGAATACAAAATCCAATTTACTTGATATTACTACTTGGAGGGGACCATTCCTAAAGCACCTATCCAAATGCAACTATAACTGGAGAAATTAGAAGAATTTTGGTAACTACTGATTTCCTCTACATTGATTTCTATAATTGTTTACATAGCAGTAGGAATGGCTGGTATTTTACACCAAAAAAAAAGGCTGAATTTTAGTTTTTCTTCCAAAGAAATGCTCATATGAACTTCACAGCTTCGTTATCCCATTTTCATTCACAACAGCGCCTTGGCCACACTGATACCCCTTCACAATAGTTCTGAAGAAAAGACTTGTATTAAAGTGCTGGGGTTTTTTTTTTATTTGGGATTTTTGGTTTTGTTTTCAGGTTTGTTTGGGTTTGGGTGTTTTTGGGTTTTAGTGGGGTTTTTTTGTTTGTTTGTTTGTTTGTTTTTTTTATATCGACAGCATTTCTATACCCATGATGCCATGGACATGCCTTTTTTCCGAAATGAGTCCTTGGCTATCAGAGTGTTCTCAACTCTGTTTTTAATAAAGCCAAACAGGAAAGAACAAAATTAGGGTCAAATAAAGAACAAATCTAAAGCTACCACATTTCTGCTGTGCAGGGTACAAATAGACTCCAACCACACAGGAAGTTTATTAATTTTTATTGCATAGAATGTAGCAGTTTAGAACTACAGGTGTGGTTTCAAACATGAAAATAGCCATCTTATAAAAAGCTATTTGACTATATATGACTACCCCATAGTTTGAACACTTTAAGTCAAGGCATCAGAAGAAATCCATCCTCAACCAAGACTTTGAGAGTACCAAGGAAATGTACTTGCACTTATATTTGAAACTTTGCCTCTATTTAATATCTAATTAACCATTAAACTATTTGTCATTGGTTGAAATATTACATTCTCCCTAGTCAAAGCATAATTTCAATTTATTGTCATTATACTAACTCTTTCCCCTTGTAGATTTCCCAAGGAATTAGATGTCCTAGTTATGAGCTGGGGAACATGCTCTCCCGCACAAGATTTCTACAAAGGAGTTTTAATGCCACCTGGAAATCAGACACACATTGTCAATCAAGATAATACTGCAGAAATATCCTTGCTTCAATATAATTAACATTTTCTTAAAATTCCACAACATTTAGTTTGAAAATGAGAGTTGTAAAACATTCTTATCACAGACATGAACACTTGCTAAAAATGCAAGCACAAAATTAAGTTTAACCTACTGATTCAGAGCTGAAATTAGCCAAATCCAAGAGCAGTATTTGTAAAACTATACACCCTGTCCCAGATTGAAAGGATACTTTCTGAAGCAACACTTCAAACCCCAATTGCTACTCTATCCTTCAGCTGTCTCATAATTTTACATGATTCTGTGACCAGTAAGTATGAAAATATTTATAAATCCCCATAGATTTTAGACCAAAAATATCTCCATTTGATAGTACTAGCTAACTGTCACTTCTCCTTAGGAGACAGCATTTATTTTTTGCAGAAACATTGTTGGGCTAGAATATCTTATTATGAAGGGATAGTGTGGTATGTAAATGCTTCAAATTGATATAATTCATTTAATTTTGGAAAAACGTGTTTTATCTGGTTTACTACAATACATTCAGATACATGTTTCTTCTCTCTGAAGAAGAAAAAGTTTAAAGCAATTATTCTAAAAGAAATCTTAGGACAGTATCCTTTTACTGCAGTAGGTTTAAAGATTCTTCATATTCCATAAATATTTCATGGGGCATTCTACAAAGAACACATCCCGTAATTTACCAGCTTTCTAACCCCACAAGCTATTACTAGAGCTATTACCCATTACACCTAAAACACACGAGGGGAAATAACCAAGTCTACAAGTATTTTTCTTCGAACTACAAGCTCATCATTCTATCAGTTACAAATAAATAAATAAAAAATAAGTCAAGAAATATTAAAGGAGTTCAAAATTTCTCTGTATGCATTATTCATTTTTGATACAGCTGTTATTTCATTGAAATTACTGTAAATGGCTACATGAAGTGATGGCCTGCATGAACAACTCCACAATAGATATGATAAACTAGATTTACATGTTTTATGCTCCTATAACATAAATTCCTTGGATAATTTAACTATACAAAGCTGGAAAATTCTTTCAAGAGCATAGATTCACGGAACTGCAGCTCCCCCAACAGCATGTTACAACACAGGCAGTACATGTAGAAAATAGCTTTAATAGAGGGCTTGTTATTACTATGGCAACCACAGCAACTGGTTTCCAAAATGAATAATAGCTCTGTTAGGGACTTCATTAAATTTTCTTTCAAGCAAGCACTGCCCTTAATCTTCTCAATGGAACAAAGAGTTATTCTGAATGCATGCAGAAAACAGAAAAAGTCCAGTCCAATGTTGTAAATACAGAGTAAGACCCTTTTCAGGACCTTTGCTAGAAAAGAGCAGGAAAGTACACCTTGTCCACTATTTCACGTAGAAAGCTGGAGAACCAGAAGTAGATGAGGTCGGTGTTAGAAGGTATGAGAAAGCAAGTGAATAGGTGATTAGGAAAACTAAGGCAAAAGGAAGATTAATAAAACTGCTAAGAAAGAATTGCAACAAGTGAAGCTAACAATGTAAATTACAAAAATAAGTAATGGAGAACAACTATGCCGGCAGAAGATTTTAAATGGCATTACAGTTTTTCATAGTTCTCCTGCAACATTCAATTTCTGTGCATCATCAACTGTTTTTATTTTTACCTTAAAGCCATTCAAACAGTCTCTAACAAACTTTCCAAACAGAACTAAGGTATCTCTCTATACAGAAATAGAGAAAATAGGAAATACCACTTACAGTATCAGTTAATTAAAGGAGACAATTTTCCCACTTACTTAGAAATAACAGACAGTATTAATTTCTCCTGTTTGGGGAGAAGATGGGATTTTGCAGTCTGTTGACGAATCACAAGAAAAATCCAGGTTTTAAGTGAACAGCCAAGTAATAATTATTTACTTTTGGACAATGTCAGCTGTGTTCCATCCCCCCATACCTTTTTTTTTAAAAAATATTCATATGCATTTGAAACAAATAACTAAGACATAGATTTACTTATTATAATATTAAAGCTTCATGTTATTAAGAAAAGACTCCTACAAAGCAAACTAAATAAACAGACTTAAAAAAACTCACTATTGCAATATCTACATTCAAAAATGCAATCTAACTGACATTGGCTATTAGAGTGCTCTCGATTCTGTGAAACTATAGTACAAGAATCATAGAATCATAGAATGCTTTGGGTTGGAAGGGACCTTTAGAGGTCATCTAGTCCAACCCCCCTGCAGCGAGCAGGGACATCTTCAACTAGATCAGGTTGCTCAGAGCCCCGTCCAACCTGACCTTAAAGGTTTCCAGGGATGGGGCCTCCACTACCTCTCTGGGCAACCTGTGCCAGTGCTTCACCACCCTCAGTGTAAAAAATTTTTTCCTTATATCTAGCCTAAATCTACCCTCCTTTAGTTTAAAACCATTACCCCTTGTCCTGTCACAACAGGCCTTGCTAAAAAGACTGTCCCCATCCTTCCTATAGGCCCCCTTTAAGTACTGAAAGGCCGCAATAAGGTCTCCCCGCAGCCTTCTCTTCTCCAGGCTGTAACAGCCCCAACTCTCTCAGCCTGTCCTCGTAGGAGAGGTGCTCCAGCCCTCGGATCGTTTTTGTGGCCCTCTTCTGGACTCGCTCCAACTTGTGCTCGCTCCTTCTTGTGCTGAGGGCTCCAGAGCTGGACGCAGTACTCCAGGTGGGGTCTCACCAGAGCCGAGTAGAGGGGCAGAATCACCTCCCTTGACCTGCTGGCCACGCTTCTTGTGATGCAGCCCAGGATACGGTTGGCCTTCTGGGCTGCAAGTGCACACTGCTGGCTCATGTCCAGCTTTTCATCCACCAGTACCCCCAAGTCCTTCTCCACAGGGCTGCTCTCAATCCCCTCATCTCCCAGCCTGTATTGATATTGGGGGTTGCCCCGACCCAGGTGCAGGACCTTGCACTTGGCCTTGTTGAACCTCATGAGGTTCGCACAGGCCCACCTCTCCAGCCTGTCCAGGTCCCTCTGGATGACATCCCGTCCCTCAGGCGTGTCAACTGCCCCACTCAGCTTGGTGTCATCTGCAAACTTGCTGAGGGTGCACTCAATCTCGCTGTCTATGTCGTTGATGAAAATATTAAACAGAAAGGGACAACTAAAACAATCAGGATTAAGAGATACACATCTAGATTACTGAGCCACAAAATTCATGTGATTATTCACAAAAGCTAGTACTAGAGAGCTTCCCCCATTAACAAAAAAAAGCAAAACCAGTTAGTCTGCATACAATGTATGTTTATTTACCATATAAGAAAAGCAAAGACTTCCTTTCTTTTTATAATTTCCCTCAATATCTTCGGCTTAGGAGGAAAGCTGCTGATAAAATCCACATACAGAATAAAGAGGATCCTGATCAGGCAAAGAATTTCACATGGAATATACCCAACGAGCTACAGTTCTGCTCTTGGATCATTTCCTCCATATGCATTCAAAGTTGAGCTTGGGCACATCAGATAAAAAAGCAGGCAGTCTTGCAAAATGAATGAATTGATTTGGTCATCCAAAATAGTTTACAGATTGCCTTTCAACTACTGAATGTGGTTCTTTCTGTTCATGTTAACATAGTGAATTCTGTGCCACTTTCAGGCATCTGACATTTTAGTATTTCCTGCCTCTAAGGAGAGCTAATGTCTGCCAATCAACTCAAAGTGAGAAGACTACTGGGACTGTAGTGCATTCCTCCTAAACGTTTCATGGATTCAGAAAGACAGGAAACAAGGCTGAATTTCAGTTTGTGGTCAAGCACTAAGGGAGGTGGAGAAGCTGAGCTTAGCTCATCGTTCACAAAAAATGAAAAACTGCTAGTATGTACAATGAGAAATCCTTTTACTCTCATTTTAATTGTCAGCATTGACCAAGAACAAACACTTAGTTGTCAAAGAACCTTATCTATACCTAAACGTAACATAGCATTTCCAATACAATATTGAGTAAAGACTCAGAACAGTAAGAACTACAATTTTTTTTAAACATTCAGGATAGGGTTTAAAAGCTTTTCCCTAATTTCCCACCTCTATTACATCAAATTCCTGTAAAAGGCTACCCCTAACCTCTAATCCACATAAGGTTTTCTCAGTTAACTGTGAACATGCATTACATCTCCAGAGTAGATGACCATTATTGCTAAAACACATATGAGGGCATATCTAACCAATAATCAGTAACAGGAGAGCAGCATAGCACAAATGTACACAGTGAAATGTGCTCCACTGTGATTACCTTCCCATGCAATAACTGCTTTATATATATTTTTATATATATCTTCCAGTTCTGGATTTCCTTCTAAATACAAAAGCAAGACTCAAACTTCAGAAGTACATTTTCATAGAAAACACTTCTCATATTTAAGCTTTCTTCCATGTACTTCTCAAACTTAAACTACTACAATGGTTCTACCCTTAATTTTCACCAGCCACTGTTCCAGCTTGAGCTGGCAAACATAACTATTAAAATAGGCATTAGGCTTTCATATTGAAAAAGCAGTACACATAGTAAAAAATTTTAAATGCAAGACTTGATTGCAAGGAAATGTAAGTATTTTTTTAAAGGAATTCTTCAGTTACACCTCGCAATAAGGAAAATTAATAACAATTCTGTCTTTCTTCTAGGCATTTTCTAAATCTGAACTATTAAGTTATAATTTCAAAGGATGCTTCTTTAGAGCTACGTTTGAAGCTGACACACTTTATTGCAAAACAATTTCCAGTTATACTGCATAAAAAAAATCATATTATAATGTTTGCATGTGTGAAGAATGCTATCCTGCAAAGGAGACATACTTAACAGACTGTACTGATGTTTCAGAAAGTATTTGCAAAATCAGGGAATCTTATGAAAATTTCATACTATAATTTAGGTTCTGGTTCTTTTCACCATCAAACAAAGCTGAAATCAGAGGGACAAAGCATCAACCCGTTTTCTGGAGATGACAGTTAATTCCTACAATAAGGCAAAACATTTGCAGAAAGATTAATATGCCCATTTCTCAACGGATGCACAAATTCAAGTCACTGCAAATGAAGTGACTAACTGTGAATTAAGTTTCTATTTTTTTTAAACAGTGGAAGAGATGGTGGCAAGAAAACATACAGGATTAATTATACTTTCTTGAGTCTTGGTAAACTGAGTTACAAGCAGGAAGTGCCACTCATTACAACATGTAAATTGCTAATCTTGATGTTCAAAAGCTTCAGGGCCAATATACGAAGTTCAACAGTCTCAACAGCCTTGTTGGTGACATTCGTAGTAGGTTCCTCCCCTGCTGTGTCATCTGCACAACGGTGGAGAAACAGGCAAGGCTGCTCCCTTGGAGAGTATACAACTACCACAGGGAACACTGAACTTCTTACCCAAGTCTCTTTTACTATGATAATGCAGATTGCACATAGTGTCTGTGTAAATTCAACTTTCATGACGCTATCAGGAAAGAAAGGGAGACAGCACACCGAAGAAAAATAACTTTAAAAAAAAAAAAAAAAACAAAACCACCAAAACCAGAAAAACTGCAAGAATACTTCAGCATATAGTAACTTACTTTCTCCCAGCTCATCCAGAGTGAAATATCCCTCTGAATCATATTGCTCACCACATGGCTTGGGCTTAAAGATGATTTTTGAACAGCTGATCACAAATCATGACAATCAGGCATATATGATCTTGTATCTCTCTATATGAAACTTTCTGACATGAAAAAAGATTCTAATTAATGAATTTTGCAATTTGTAGTAGAATGCTGTCTAATTCTTATTTTTTTCAGTGACCAATTAGTGGTAACTACCAAGGTAATTTTGTGTGTACACAGGAATTTGGATTATAATTTGGGGATTTTTTTTTTTTTTTTAAACAGTAATCCCTTAGTATCAGCTGAAGTTATGGTCCCACTGTAATGCTCTACATCCAAATCCATTTGGAAACAGAATTAGTTCAGAACTCTACATCTTGCTGAAAGGAACCTACTGCCATGAGTATAACGTGGGAGTTTTAAAGACTGTACTAAGAGCACATTTCTTTTTGAGTGGTGTTCAGGTCAATGGTTTTAACCTAGAATGCTCTCTGTGGACTTCAGCACAAAAAGAAACAGCTTTACTCTCTACGCTATGCTGCTGCAACTGATATTAACAGAAATCAGATAAGAGCTCCTCGATTTATAGGCAAGTATTTCCTGAAAGAAGTCCAGAACCTCAGAACTAGGGCTCTTCTGTGTAGTCCACAATGTCCCATATCCATTCATTAATCGAGTCATAACTGAATACCAAAGCTCCTGAACAAAAAAAAACGCGAAGATTTAGGGTACAGGCTCCTTTTTCAGAACTGAAAACAAACATTGTTTGTTAATAGGATCTGCAGCTGTTCAATCTTAGCCTTTTTTTTTGCAATAAAAACTTAATTCAATGATAGGTGATGTTTGGAACTTGGAACAGAAGTCTTTGCTCAAGTCAAAATTAACAAATCCTTGCTAAAAGAAAACAATGCAAATCTACATTTTTTCTACTTGAAGATATTGATTCCAACTACAGTTCTTTTGTAAGGCCTTCGATACAGTCCCCCCACAACATTCTTGCTACTAAATTGGAGAGATATCGGTTTGATGGATGGACCATTAGATGGATAAGGAATTAGCTGGATGGCCACTTCCAAAGAGTTACAGTCAATGGCTCAATTCCAAGTGGAAACCAGTAACACGTGGTGTTCCTCATGGGTACTACTGGGACCAATACTATTTAAGATCTTCATCAATGGCATAGACAGTGGGATTGAGTGCACTCTCAGCACATTTGCAGATGACATCAAGCCGAGTGGTGCAGTTGATACTCTTGAGGGAAGGGATGCCATCCAGAGAGACCTTGATAGGCTTGAGCAGTGGGCCCATGCAAATCTCATGAAGTTCAACAAGGCCAAGTGCAAGGTCCTGCACCTGCATCAGGGCAATCCCCGATATCAATACAGAATGAGGGATTTATGGATAGAGTGCAGCCCTGAGGAAGAGGACTTGGGGGTACTGGTAGATGAACAATTGGACATGAGCTGGCGATGAGAGCCCACATGGAGTACTGCATCTGTACTGATACAGATACTCATTGATGTTTTCAGAGCGATTGTATGGAAAAAGATACAACTAGCACAGTTCTAAATGTTATAAGGCAGATGTATATGGCTTCTATATCTGCACCAATGTATCCTAAAGTGAAAATGATAGTTATTCTAGTCTAACTAGGAAAAAGCAAATATTGCATGAAGTAACAAAAATGAACCAATGTTCATTTTAAAGGAACATGGACTTTTTTATGATTAAAGTGTTTACTCTATGTTTTTCTCTAGCCATGGGTGTAAAAATTAAAGTAACTGAAAAAGCATAAGATATAAATGACTCAAATTGAACTACAAGTGTCATAATACAAAGGGGGTTTATTCTTGCTTGTTTGCGTGGATGATCTTGAAGGTACAGTTGAAGGAAGGAAAGGAATTACAATTACTGTCATATTGAGTACCTTCAATATGACGCTGTACCATAACCAGTCTCTGATCATAGAATTCTTCTAACTTCCCATGATTCATTTTTGACAGATACATTTTAAGAAAAGTTTGCTAGCTATATACCCAGCATCAACAGTATAGCAAATAACTACTACAACTTTGTTGTAACTTTTGCAACCTAAGTCTTCTTTCTAAATTTCATTTGGAAAACAAAATTAATTTCATTTCTGAAAGACCACTCTAGAATTCTATTATAATGCACAGAGGCGACCAGCTATTGTTATGAGATAATATAAGTTTACACGCTTTGTAATTCCTGTAATTTCTATAATAACACTTCCTATTTTTTTTAAATGTATATTTAGCAAAAAAAAATTTTCCTCTAATATATATGCTAACAACATTATCTGCCTTTCAGGAGTTACAGTCCAAAATTACTAAATTAATTATTCTATTTGAATACTAGGAAATAGGGACATAAACCACTGAAAACCTGAGATCAGAGAAGGTACAGAAAACAGAGAGGGAAAAATTGTAAAAAAAGAAAATATTTACTGAAAAAAAAATTTAAAGACTGCTCCAATACAGAGCAAACTAGCTAAAAATGTCAAAACTTATTATGTAATGTAATGACTACTATGCCAATCAAATATCTTTACAAAAGAAGAGAAATACATCCTCCAGAGACAAACTATGCAAAATCCTCTCAAAATTGTTTCAAGAACCTATTATCACCTAGTTTACAATGAAAAATAATAAATACCTTTAAACTGAAATATCCTACTAAAGCAGTAATCAGAATAAATGCTGATTATTACCTGAAACCACAAGTTATGAGACCAAGCCACAGACAATAGGAAGACAAAATACTAATCCTGCAAAAAGCAATTAATATAAGGAATCATTTATGTATATTTAGCACTGATTTCTTTCAGAAGATTTTNTTTAATTAGTCTTGTTTATTAGCTGAAAAGGCAAGCATGTTTTGCAGACAACAAGCTAACTAGAACAGAACAGGAAGCAGAGAGGACACCTGTTGGTGATAATAGTTTGAAAAGATAGATATGACTAATGGCATGTCACATGAAGCAGCAGTAGGACATATGTTGTTCACTTTATACTATATAGCAATGAACTGGAAGAAGAATAAGCACCAACGTGATCAACTACAGATAATTCAAAACTGCAGGGGGCAATAAAATTCTAAACGACATGGATAGACTAGGAGCATA
>VYZW01027160.1:19533-42839 GCA_013401315.1 Balaeniceps rex
TATTTTGACATAAACTCCTACTTCTAAGTGACCAGCCAAGTTCTCCAAATGCACTGTGCTATTTCTACTTGCTCCAGATTTTCACTTGGGATACAAAGCCATTTGATTCCGTGATACCCTCTCAGCACTTGTATTTACTATTCAGCAGTTAAAATTCAGTGCGCAAGGAGAACAGTCAAGTTATCTGACAATACATTTGTTTTCACATTAACATGTTATAAGCATTCACAGATGAGACACAGAACTACTGTATCAGTCTGTGAACATGAAGAGTGCTTAGAGTAGACAAGCAGTAATACTTCCACGCCTCATCGTTTTTCACATCCATATTTCTAAGCGTTAGAATCATTCTTATACTGCATGCTGTTCCATTATGAGGCACTAACACTAAACACAGCTGATTATACTTTGTTTCTTCTCTAGAGATTAGTCCAGTAGGAAGAAATAATGCAAGAAAGAAAAGAACAAGAAGCCACCCAACACCCTACGTATTAGTAGGATGTATGCAAATTGCATATTACAAGCATGAATACTACAAGCATTCAATTATACTCTTTCTTTTGCAAGATCAATTCTAAATGTTGAAAGGATTAGATCCTAACCAAACCATCAGGCAGAACAGTACATCAAACAGGAAAATTTTATAGTTAAAGAATAATTTAGACGTAATTCCTAGCTCCTATAAGAAATACTCACCNGAAGTTTGTGGAAGGGACTGTGATCTCTGCATGGAAGAATTTTCACTGGCGTTATCTGAAGGGAAAAAGAAGCATAACAGTTAGCCTCAACTAGTGAGAAGGCTACTAGTAACTTGAATTTAATTTGTAAATTTAAAATAGAATTATGGTTTGGAGAAATGTAAGCTCAAGTATAGCACAAGTTTGGACTTGAAATGACTTGGATTTAGCAGAAGGAGCATTCCTCTTCCAAGCAGTATTCCACAATTAAAATACTTCAATTAGAGATCATACTAACAGCAAGGCTAATTGATTTCTAAAATCTCTGTGCTACTGAAAGCTGTTTCTATCCCCCTCACCATTCGGGGGGCAGGGGGGAAGGACTGGGAAAGCATTGAAATTGGTTACTTTAAAGTTTATACATAAAACACAGACCAGATCACATGAGGATGAACTTCCCAGTCCACATACATGGTTTTCTCCAGTTTTTCAATATACTTTATACAGTTACATGTTAATAACAATTTTTCACAATAGTAGGAATACTATTAATTGCATACATCTTGGTGCAGTTAACCATTAAAATACATTCAATAGTGCAACCGCCTTCCAAAACTGAGGATGTATTAAGGCTAAAAACAAAAAAGTTTAATTATTATTCCCTCACCCATGTATTTCTCACACACGTGCTTTATGGTTTAGTATGGCATGCAGTATCTCCCCCAAATAAATTAATATTGATTAATAATATTTTCCTGTGGTATTAAGAAAAGGTTGGGAAGGGGTTAACGTCTTAAAGGGCAAATATTACAGCTCTCCTCATTTGATTTTCAACATCTTTTTCATTTTTTAACATACCTGATGAACTCGATGTATGACCTTCACTGACTGATTTAACAAGCCTATTATCACCACATGCAGATGAAGTTAGCTCTGCAGATTCTACTTGTTTTTCTTCCTGTAGATGTTCTTCCTGAAATTTATGCTGTTCCTGTAACTTGCTGTGATTCTGAATTACTTTGTGAGCTGTTTCCATGACCACTTCTGTATTTAAGTTTTCAGCAGCTATTGCTAAGAGTTCATCATCATCATCCCCAAGATCCCAAGCATCACTTGTGTTACTTTCAAATTCTTGGAAGGTGCTGACTTTCTTTAGTTTCACTGGAGTTGTAGGTGGCTTTGAACCTGGTTTTATCAAGCTGTTCAAAAACAAATAAACAATATTTAGAGAAGTAGTAATGGAATAAGCAAAACACTATGGATAGAGTAAAAAAAAAAAGTCCATGCTTGACATTATATAGGTAGCAAATATTTATCTCCCTCCACTCATCTTACTGCTACATCCACCCATGATAACATACAGCTGAATATGTCTGAGAACAAGGGCAAGGTAAAAACTAGCTCTTCTTGGCTTTGAATAGAAACTGAACAAATCCTTCCTTCCCTTGTCTTAAAAAAACAAACAAAAACAAAAAGACCAACCCCAAAGTCAAATAAAACAAATACTACTGGAATCATTTATAAGATAGACAGGACACATTGCACTTCTCTTGCCTCATGAACTTCTGTAGAGATTTCAGGCCTTTCAATGCAAGTGTTGCATAACAACACAGGCATAGTAATCAAGTCATCAGGTCTACTCCTAAGTCATGATAAGCAATCACATAATACAATCACCATCATAAACAAATCAAGTCTCACCTTAAAACTCATTAGATCTATCATTCCTCCCCACTCAGGCACTCCAGCACAAATTTGCCTCAGAACTTTGCTCTTCTCATAAGCAGGATATTTCCCCTAGTTACTAGTCTGAGTGTACCTTGATCAGCTCCTAACCTTTTGTCCCTCTGTCAACACGCAGTATAAGAAGGATGAACCAAGTATCCCTCCCTAGCTTGGCACTTGTTGTCACTTACAGTAATGCAGAGTAATCACATCTCCCTTCAGATTTCAGCTAAATAAGGCTTTAAGTTGAGAGAGTTTCCCAGTCTGCTCTCAAAAAAAAGTTACTACCACTAACTTAACTGCCCTTTCTGACCATCCCTGTCTTTCCACCTGTGCTAGTTTAACATTTTTCTGTTAAGACAAGGCAGCCAGAATTGGAAATAAGAAGTTGTTCTCTCACAGTCTTCATACAATGTCAGTAATGTTTCTGTTATGTATTACAGGGAATACCTTTCCTAACAGGTGCTATAACACTAACACTTTTGCCCAGCTTGTCATCATTGTCTAAAACAGCAAGATCTTTCTCCTCTTCTGTCATCATTTCAAGCAATAAGCTTCTAGTTTTTGTTACTGGGTCTCTCTTTATAACTCCACATTCTGAACCAATTCATCGCATTCCTTTTTCTTCAGTCCTCAAGGTCACACATTTCAACTGCCTTCAACTCTGTATCATCCAAAAATTAACTAGCACGTGTTTACTTCTTGTGCCATTTCAAACCAGCCCTTGAAAAAAATCCACTAGAAGTATGACCTCCCTCTAAGCCAATACTTTTCCTTCTAACATTATTTTTTGTCCCTACCACTTTGGGCCATTCATTTCATTGGTCGTACAATTTTCCCAAAATTCTGACATACACCAATCTTTTAACAGCAATGCTGGTTTCAAAGCAGCTGTGAAATCTACCAACAAACCAGAAACAACTTTGTCCTTGACAAAGCTTAAAACAAACTATCTTTCAAAAAAAAAAAATTTACAATAAAGCAAAATATAAAAAATCTGTTCTATCTACTGTCTTCTCGCTCACAAGGAAAATGCCCACCTTTGCCTCAAAATGGTCTACACCACAACCTGTCTCTTTTCTCTTATAGACAGACAAATAAAGGCAGTCCATCAACAGAGAGATGCATGCCGGAAAGCTGCTTACCCCTGAGTTGTAAGCTTCATCTGCTAAATTAAGATTAGTATTTACCATACAATTTCCAATTTATAAGGCACTGCAAACAGATAATAAGAAGTTGGCAATCTAAGTTGGCAATCTAAGAACTGAACAGCTGATTTGTTGTTCCCAACATGGTAGGCACCAGGAAGTCACGAAAGAGAAGTCAGAACAGAGAAGTCAAGAGTATGACAAAAATTGAAAAAGGAAGATTAACAATAAGCTTTATAGCCAACAGGGAAGAAAAAGAGGAGAGAAGGCAGAGGAGATCCAAATCACCTGGAATATTTAAATATTAGTTTAACTTACGTTCCATGCAATAATGGATCAAAAGGCGGATGCTGAGCTCCATACACATGCTGAATACTAGAGGAAAAGAGAGAGAGTTATCACAAAAATAATAAAACATTTGGGGGGTTTCTGTGTATTAAGTAATAAACAATAATAAATAGAACTGAAATGTTCCAACAGTTCTCCGTTTCAGAGAATCCCAAATACCACTAAAAATAATGAAGCTGAAATTGAAGTGTATACTGAAGAGTAACTTCATAAAAATCATAGATTTGCTGCCAAACAGGAGCTCTTTTTGAGGCCTAGGCTAACTTAGGCTGACTTATTTTTCTGACCAGGATTGAAAAACATAAACAAAGAAACATCTGCGAAGACGGAATCTTCTATGTACCCTTGTCACACAAAATCCAACCACTCAATTCTTAACTGTTATTAAAGTACAAGGCTGGTAAATTTAAAGAATAATGCAAAAGATGGCATGTTAGAGAATAAAAGCCATGGGAGTATTAAAACCAAATGCTTTGAAATAAATAAGCTTCCAAAGACAGAGTTATTCACTACAATCTCTAACGTTACAAAACAGCATGTTACTGTGTGAATAATAAAACTCTCTACAAATTAAAAGTTCATTTTCTCCCAGTTTTCAGCTACAAAAATTGTTTTATAAGTCAAAAAACTCCACAGAAAACTTATCAAGATTTACATGTGGCTTCATAATGGAAATTATTACTACAAAACTCTCTGACTGCAAGAGGAGAAAATCATATGCAACATTAACATCTACCTAAACCTGTACTAAAAACCACATAAAAGGAGACAAACATACCCTCCTGACAAATCAAAACCAATCTCCAGACCATAAATATAAATAAGTCCGACCTTAGTAAACCTGAGATAGAACCAAGCCAAAAAGACTACAGTCATAACAAATTTTAAGAGAGGCTTATAGTTATACTACAGGGACAGTATTAACAGTAGTGAAATTAGCCCTAGAGATGACGGAGGGTGGTGGTTTATAAACTCTATCAGTTTTTATGTGAATCCATGCAAATCAAAAAGTCAGTCCACCACCAGTCTTTCTACACAACTGTACGCCATATGCTCCACAGTCAAGTCTCTGCGCTCTCCTGCTCTGCGCTCACGTAAGGGTCAGGTGTCTCTTTCCATTTTGGCATACAGACAGAATCTACCTTTTCCTTCAGACACTCTATGAATGACCATGATGGGAATCCAACCAGATATAAAGCAACAACAATCCTCTCCACATCATTTAAAAAATAAATAAATAAATAAAAAGCACATTCTCCACAGTGTCCTCATTTTTTCACATGCCTGCAGTTGCCTGCAAATTAATTAACTACAACTATTCATAGACCCTGTATAATCAAGGAAGGTCAAAAGTGGTTTACCCTCAAAGGACTCAGCAAAGTTACAAAATAAGAAGTTCAGAGAGACAAGAACAGTTGGACTGAAAGAGTTAGTTTATAACTAGAGAACAAAACCACTACCAGTTAGTGCTTATGGGTAATTGAGAACAGAAGTTAAACAATGAGCAGGATTGTTTTGCTGAATTCAGGTAAATGGTATGAAGTATAAAGTTACTGTTCTCTGAGAATATGCATCATTCTTACAAAATGAACATAATAAACTGAATTACTCTACTGTGAGAACAGTTTAGGGATGGCAGCAGAGAAAGTTATTGTTAAATAATCACCTGAACATGCATTCCCAGCCTGACGTAATGGTCAAAAGCATTAATGTGACTTTGGGGATGTATTCCCTAGAAAATTCTGAATTAGTTTGTAGCTCTTAGCAATGATACACCACCTGGGTCTGCTGGTCACACTTCAGGAAGAAAGTTGAGAAACTGATGATATTTTGAAATATCAAGCAGAAAGTAAAATATAGTTATATGCTGATAAAGTGCAGTTTCCTGCACAGTATTTCAAAACATCACGACTTGTATCAAGTCACAAAACTTCATAACTTGTATCATTGCTAAAAGCTACAAATACATTCTCCCATTCAAAATTTTCCAGGGAATACATCCCCAAAATCGCATTAACTCTTTTGACCATGACATCAGGCTGGGAACACACGTTCAGATAATTATTTAACAACTTTTCTGACACAAGTTATAACTAACGCTTACTGAGACCACCAGCCATCTTCGATCAGATAAATGGAGGCATCCAACACTGCTGGCACTGAGCTAACAGGAGAACCGAGGCAGGGACGGAGAGGCCCTACACCACCCTCCCAGCTACGAGCAGTGACCGACCGGACGCGTTCCCCGCAGAGGGCACAGGATCGACGGGGATCCCTTGAACTCAGCGGCCGGAACACGGTGTTGGAGGGACGGCGACGCGGGACGGGCCCCACGGCGGTGGGGCAGGGCAGAACCGCTCCCCGCGGCCCGGCACGAGCGGGCTGGATGCTCGCCCCGCCGCCCCGCGCTCCAGCTGGCGGCGGGACGGGCCCGCGGCCGCCTATGAGAGCCTCCTCCCGCGGGCCCCGACCTTCCCGCGGCCCCTCTCACCTGCCCGGCACCTTCGCGCCGCTCCGCTTCCAGAACTGCTTCCTGCCCCCGTCGCTCGCCATGGCGGCCGTCACCTCATCCCCCTCCCCGCGGCGCGGCTCGCCGCCCCGACCCGCTCCCTCAGGCTTCACTCCCCCCCATTCCCTTCCACGGGAACGGGACTGAGCGCCGCCATCTTGGGACTAGGAAACAACCCCGCTCCTCATTCGCCCCCCAAGGCGGCCCGGAAGTTCCAGCCAACCAGAAGTGAGAGTGCTGCCCGGTGGGCCACATTGGGCCAATCGCAGCGAGGGAGTGGTGGGCGATGGGTGGGGAGGGACTTGGGGGCGGAGCCCGCCGCGGTGGTGGCTCTGTCCGTCTCTCCCGTCATGGCGGCAGTGTGGCAGGGCTGTGTGCAGCCTCGCCTGCTGGGCCGGTGGCACTAGGGGTGGGCAGAGAGGCAGCGAGAAAGCAGCCGGCAGTGGCAGTGCCCGGCGGGCTAGCGCCGGGAGCCTTGGCTGGGCCCTGTCGCCGGGCCCTGTCACCGCTGTGTACGTCCGGGCTGAGGCCGCCGGCGCCAGGTTTGCCTCTCCCTTCCCTTCCCTGACCTTGTGGTGTGTAAGGTGCCAGCCTGTAATGGTACAGAGACCCGCTCTTGGTTCTTGTCTGTGACTAACTAAAGTATTCCTATAAAGTCAGGTTTTACTTCATGGTACTCCTGGTATGATTTTTTCAGGCTTTAATCCTTTCTGATTTAACCATAAAGAGTAATTCAGAGTACTCTTCAAGAAGAAATGCAAAACTTCCCGTGACAATGGATAGAGACATTAATTGAAGATAAGAGGACAGATTTCACTCAAATTAGATCTAACATGGTTTTGTAACAAAATACATCAGATTTTTTCCACTTTGTTTTTTTACAGTTATTTACCCGGTTACCTTGGGCACGGGGTTTAATCTTTCTCAGCTTTAAAGTTCTTCTGAAGATTGGATGCATCCAGTCATTGTGTCCAGTTTGTTTATTTGCTTTGAGATGATACAAGATTGAGGGTCTTTATCCGTATCTGTAGAGTTCTCAGCAATAGCAATTTGACCCAAGGATACATCACTTCTGCAAACAAAATAGGCATGGTTTTATGTTACTCTTTGGAGTATGGCTCCTGAAGAAACAATGCTGACATACAGAGTTTTTTGCTGCATCCTAAGGCAAGACTAATTTAATATGTCAAAGATTGTTCAGGGAACATTCTGCCATAATTAACTCAAAAACTGGCATGTAGTGCAAGACCTGACCTGCAACGCAACGTTTGTTCTTTAGTATGTATTTCATATGTAAGTTATTTATTAAGAATAAAAAATAATGACATTGTCTTCCTGCTTTGGGATTTACTTTAGCAGTTACTTTCTAAGAACTGACAAAACCAAAAAGTTTCACAGATCTTGCTTAGATCATGGCCCATGAGTGAAAGCTGCATGTCCCAGTAATTTCAATGCTACTTATAGATAAATATGATATGGGTAGTATCCTCTTCTCTACTTGTGTTCTTTAAATAAGATCCCTCTTACAGATTCTGGACCTGTAAGCTTTTTGTAATGCGTCATGGCCTTGAGTATCAGCAGCTTTAATAGAATACACAAGAAATATAATGTAATATGAACTACGTCTATTAGCTAAAGTGAAAATGAAACCTGCAAGATCACGAGCAGAACTTTGCTTGATCTTCGCTAGATAAATTTAAATTAGACCTGTTGCTGTTAGAATACAAAAGTGAGGCACTTTCGGTTGTGACAGTCAAAAAAGTGATAAATCCATAAAAGATACATTCTATCATTAGTATTAATATGGATGTTGAAACTGTATTTTTGTTCTTTTTATTTGTTCACTGTTGATATTTGTCAAAGGGAAACTTAATTAGTTTCAGCCTAGATAGCCTAAGCCATCTGTCATCCTTGTAAAAATTGACCTGAATCCTGAAGTAACGCCATTTAACTTTTGTGTCAATCTGGTGCAGCCAGGTGGAACTTCTGGTTCATTTCAGCAGTGGAGGTTTTATTGAAGTACATAATAAAGTTAGTACAAAGTTAACTGTATTATTTAGTTTTCATTGTATTCAGTATATGTTACATTGTGCTTAAGTTTTTAGTGTGGTACAGAATTTTATACTGGAAACGAGTAACTGTTGTATTGATTTGTTCACATGAATAAGCCCGACCTGCAAATGGAGCTACATTTGTATCGAGAACTGGAAGTACACAGTCACAAAATCTCTGTCAGTGCTAATGTGAAGAACTGCTGCCAGTTTAGACCCTTGGACTGAAGTCATCCAGAGGTGGACTGGGCCCTCTCTGTTGTTGACTTTCAAGAAGGCAAGGACACTATTTTCATTCCCTTTCCATTCACTTTTATATTTTTTTCCTTATTCTGTGTTTTATTTTATCCCTGACACAAACCTGTGTTGCCAAAGTTCTAGAGATGGAAGGGATTTGGAAGGAGGAACCTTTCAAGACCCTATCAGGTAATTTAAGTACAATTCTTTATATCCATCACTTAAGGTGATCCAACCACAAAGAGTGTGTCCTTGAAAAGGACCTATAAAATGGTATTAATAAAGTATCATAAGAAGGTAAGTTCACAGCTATGCAGTACTTGGAAGGAGAAGGTGGTCTGAACATGTATTTTAGCAGTGTTCCTGTTTAACTTTTTTGGTTACAGAAATGTAACATGGGCAGCTGAGGGCATACACAGATTCCACTGTCAACCTCTTTACTGTGTTTGAGAGGGAGATCTGCCAGTGTTTGCGTGCTGTCATTCAAGGAGTATAACAACACTGCAGTCACCACTGGGACTCGCCTACTGCAGCTGATTAGCATAGTCTTCAAACACTCCCAAGAATCTAAATAAGCACTTGGGAAATTGGTTAATGTTGAGTTGTGCTTAACCGTAGTTACACTGCTTCAAACATCCAAACTAGCTATTTCAAAGTTTGCACAGCTATGTTAACTAAGGGCTGCCCTACTGGGATTGCAGTATAAACTTGCAGTAATATTTCAGTTACCACTTGTATGGGTATTTTTGTTACTTCAGAGCAAGAAGAAATATTAAAAGGCCTGCTGCAGTATTTGTTTTGTTTCATACAAAGCTTTATGTAAGAATTTATAGTTAGGAAGAGGTCTTTTGCCAGCGTGGGCAGATAATGTATTGAGCTAACAAGAGGTTTGTGGGCTGTGGGATTTTCTTTTTTCTTTTTTACTTTGCTTTTATTTTTCTTGGGCATTTTTCAGAATCAAGTCACTGCACAGAGTCAGTAAATGTTATTGAGGATGCCCAGGAGGTTTCTGTATGTTATAAAATGTAGAAATGTAGCCATGTTCTTGGCTGATTAAAATTAGGAGTGTTGTAGCTTGCACTAGCAATATTTTGAACAAAGTAGACACTGAGATGTTTATTTAGTGTGATAGCTGGTGAGCTATATATGCATGTGTTTCAGCAGACATTCAGTTATACCAAATTGTTTTTCAGATCATCTGTTCTAGAGAGCTTCTGCTAATATAGCTGTGCTGGTACAGTTATACAGGTAGACTTTTCTGTGGAGGTGCGGTGTATTTTGGGAAAAGAAGCTTTTCTGATGATACATGGGGAAGTATAGATTGATGCTAAACAAAATTAACGAAGCTGACAACAGCACTCCCCTGCTAACTTAGCTACACTCACACCAGGAAGATTTGTTGATAAAGTTGTGTAAGCTAGGGAGCATGCTTTTTCGTGCTTATCCTTACATCACTGTGTCGGCAGCACACTGTAATGTAGATGCAATGGTGAGGTGTGGTTTAAACTGACTTATTCTACAAGCTAACAAGGCTATGTTTCTCTATAAGCATTTTTTTGTTCGCTTTAATCAATAAGGAAAAAAAATTTAAACTGAATTCAAATGAGCCATTTCCATGCAAGGTCCTGCACCTGGGTCGGGGCAACCCCCAATATCAATACAGGCTGGGAGATGAGGGGATTGAGAGCAGCCCTGCGGAGAAGGACTTGGGGGTACTGATGGATGAAAAGCTGGACATGAGCCAACAGTGTGCGCTTGCAGCCCAGAAGGCCAACCGTATCCCGGGCTGCATCAAAAGAAGCGTGGCCAGTAGATCGAGGGAGGTGATTCTGCCCCTCTACTCGACTCTGGTGAGACCTCACCTGGAGTACTGCGTCCAGCTATGGAGTCCTCAGCACAGGAAAGACATGGAACTGTTGGAGCGGGTCCAGAAGAGGGCCACAAAAATGATCCGAGGGCTGGAGCACCTCTCCTATGAGGACAGCCTGAGAGAGTTGGGGCTGTTACAGCCTGGAGAAGAGAAGGCTGCGGGGAGACCTTATTGCGGCCTTTCAGTACTTAAAGGGGGCCTATAGGAAAGATGGGGACAGTCTTTTTAGCAGGGCCTGTTGTAATAGGACAAGGGGTAATGGTTTTAAACTAAAGGAGGGTAGATTTAGGCTAGATATAAGGAAGAAATTTTTTACAATGAGGGTGGTGAAGCACTGGAACCGGTTGCCCAGAGAGGTAGTGGAGGCCCCATCCCTGGAAACATTCAAGGTCAGGTTGGACAGGGCTCTGAGCAACCTGATCTGGTTAAAGATGTCCCTGCTCACTGCAGGGGGGTTGGACTATATGACCTTTAAAGGTCCCTTCCAACCCAAAGCATTCTATGATTCTATGATTCATGTTGAAGCATGAGTTTCTTCACATGTTTTTACTGCTTTAACAAACTGGTAGAAGTGCTTCTGAATGTAGTACACAGGGCTTTCTATGGTGGCTGATCACTGTTTCTGTTTGGTCCATGCACACGCCTTTCTACCGAGCCGTTGTATCCACCTGCTTTATTGTAAATATCATGGAAGAAGCAGCTCTTTAAAATAAAATTGAGCAAAGGGAGTGAAGTTGCCAAGCAGACTAACCCAAAAACAGCATTCTGCACAAAAAGAAAAGGGTATTGAAAACAGACAGCACCACTTATACTAGGGAAGGCAACAATCTCAGAGGGTAGAGTACTTTGTGACAAAAAGATAAGGGCAAGGTAATATAAATGTGAGAAGCAGTCATGTAGAACCATGGAAGAAAGAACAAAGGGATATTAAAGAAGAGGGATAGCCAATAGCTAGATTGAAAGAGGTTAGACATGGTCCAGCAAATCACATAGTCACAACAGCTCTTTCAGTGCAGTGCAATTCTTCGCCAGAAAATTGGAGAGGAAAAAAAGGGGAAGGAATCAACATGAGAGAATAATGGCTGGGAGGAGTCATCATTGCAGACAGACAGTCATCATAGCATTTTGTAACTTTTTCTCTGTAAGTGGCCTTCCCTATTTCACATGAATTGAACAAGATTTTGAAAATAAGAGTGGACTTGCCAAAATACACTTATGCTGATAGTGCACATGTACGGAATTGTGCACACTCACACTTTGTATTCAGTAACAGTGAAAGAAGACTGTGAAACCGAAAAGAGCATAAATAAGTATGTGCTGTCTCTGGGTAAATGTCTTTGGCTCTTGTTTCTCCTTCTAGAAGAGTGATTGATGTGGGTAGTTTTCAAAAGCTGTCACTCACTAAAATATTAGTAACAGTGCTCACGTTTACATTTCATGCATTTTTAGGGGAAGATTTTTAGTTTTATTTTTATCTGTGTCACAGCATCAACTGATAATCTGACACTGTCTGTGGGGCGTAGCCTAGAACAGCACGCTGTGTCCAAGGAGCGCTTGCTCACCAGCAGTCCAGTGGATGAAACTGCTCTTTCCTGAAGTCTGATGCAATATGCAGTTCAGGCTTAAATGACTCAGAGGAGGAAGGACGCTTTGTAAGTGGAAGTCTTGGGTAGAAAGACAGAGAAGTTGGCAAAAGAAACAAGTGCTCTTTCCAACCTACTTCTAGTTCCTTGAAACTCCACTTTATTATGCCTCCAGTACGTACAGTGAAGTTTTAAACATAGCATTGCATCATGACTGAACTTCAAACACAGAAATAAATCAATGCGTATTTGGCTCTAAGCCATGATAGTTCTCTTCTGTTCATTGCTGATAGAAATTTCTTGTCTTTAAATTATACAATTCAAATCAGTTTTTAAACTTCATATTTAACTTGCTATCAGAACAAGGTGAAAAGCAAAATCATTGTAGCATTAGTTGATATTTCCTGAGGCTAAAAGATCTTCTCAAGTTATTGGGAGAGCTTTAGTGGTACCAGAAGACCTGCTTAGTACTGTGGCTTGATGAGGAAGTAGCCAATACCATTTCTTTAAAGTCAGGAAATTTCCAGTTCCTTGGAACAGACAAAGAACCACTTCTTTTTCCAAAGTCATCACAAATAGCAAAACTGTCTACTGTTGCTTTAATCTAAAAACTGGACATGAAATAGGGCAGAATGTAAAAGATGGGCATCTGGAGCTTTTCTTCTGAATCTACAAATTGGCTTTTTTTTTTTTTTAAGTGTCATCTGTAATTAACTGGAGTGCAAAACCAGATTTGGGCATGTAATATGAGAGTGAGTAGGAGTCTCAGATCCCTTAGGTTTCTTTTTAGAACAGCCATATTCATCTTGCTAAGTGGCCTCACTTTTTTTCTTCTTTTCAAAGTTTGTATTACTGAATTTTCAGAGAAAGTACCTGAAACAAAGTGTCTTGTAACTCTAAGAAGGAATTGAACAGCAGGCTTAGGTGCTTTGTTTCAACCTCTTGGTTTTGGTCATTTTGATTCTAATGGACAACTTTGTCTCAGATTTCAGGAAATGCACCAGGCATGGAGAGAAGCATTTCTCAGCATTATTTACTTTTTGGTTATCCTGCTGCTGCTGTGACTGCTGATACTGACCTGCTCTGACCTGTGGTTTATAACAACCTCTGATGAATTTGTATGTAGATCTTTGAGACTTCTTCAGTGTTGGAAACTTCCAGACCTATAAAAGTCTATAAAAGACATGTTGCCTCTAGTTCGTTCCCTGACCAGTCTGTGTTTCTCCTCTTGTTTGATCCACTGTTCTAAACAAAGTTTCTCAGAAGGTGTATTCAGCATGGAGACATTGCATTTGGCATGCCACTGGCATCGATCATATCCTTGGCCCCTTCCATTTTTTGGTCAAAAAATGCTATTTAGAAGTGAAACTTTAACTCCTCCCATGTAGGTAAGAAGAATGGAGACATGATGCTACACAGAAAATTTGATGGATTATCTTCAGCAGATATTTTCAAGTGTTAGAACTCATCAAGCTGTGTGTTAATTAGCATCTACAGTTTATCTTGAGAGCACACATTTGTTCTCTGACAGTCTTCATGACTGACTGCTGCAGGGTTTAATTGTTTTTTTTTTTTTTCCTCATCTTGTCTTTGACCAACCAGGTCCATCACCAGCGGTTTTTGAAATTCCTTTTGTGATTTCTCCTTGGATCTCTATATCTAATTTAAGTCTATCACTGACTTCTCTTTTCATGCCTCAAAGCCACCATTAGTGCCTTTTTCATGTCATTTGTGTCTGTGTGAGGGATTAGTTTTTGTTGGTGTTTCTTGAGGATAGCAAAGCTTTTGCTGTGCTATTCAACACCATTTCTCTCTCAATTAATTTCTCTCTGATCCATATGTATATTAGAAGGTAATTAAGTTTCACTGTTTGCTTTTTAATGCATTTCTGAGTTTCTCTGCATAGCAGTTGAAATGTACACTTAAACTGAAGGTAGCCACCTTCTCTTCTCTTTTAGTGTTCCACATATTTTCAGTATTCAAATCCTATTAATACAATTTCTGTAGAAAAGGATTAGTGGTAGAGTGAGTTCAGGTCGTGTAAGGTGAATGACAAATACAGGATAGAATATAAATTCACAGTTGGCCTTGCAGTGTGTTGCATAGATATAATTTCAAAAAATATCTTCAGTATAATACATTATAGTTATTATTCAAGTCAAGTGAGTTGTATCAAAATCATGTTTTCTTTTTCTTAAAGAGGAACGGAATTTGCTACTTTAGAGGTACGTCTATATCAGGTCTCATTAACTGTTCTTCATTACTTGAATTTCTTATTGCTGTTTTTGTAGTTTGTGTATGCTCTTGTTTGAATGAGAGCAAATGTAAACAAGAGTGATGAGTATAATGAAGATACTGCAGTTGGAGTTCTAGCAACAGGATTCTTCCAGCATGACTTTCAGTAGAAAAGAGTTACTGAATGCTCCTGCAGTAATGCTGTTGGCTGAGCTGCCCATTTTACTAGTGAGAGTGTTGGGAAGGCTTATGATTTAGCAACAGAGGGGCTGAGAGCTTGGTGAAAGAGACATAAGCAAAATTATATTGTGAAGAAAATGAGAGTAACTCCAGGTATTTGGGTGAAAAGATATGATAAAGGTAATACAGTATTTTACATCTTTTGCTTTAAAGTGTTGCTGCTCCTTATCCAAGAGGTATACTCTGTTAGTGAATTGGATTTATGAAGTACTCGTTAGCTGAAGACGATAAATGTTTTCCCAAATTTAAGCATTTTGGTAGAATTGGCAAAAATCAAAACCTGCATAGTTTTGTTCTTTTTAGACCTTGTTACTTTTGAGAAAGGGGTAGGAATAGTACAAGTTTTTCAGCTAAGGGGACAAAAGAAAACTCAGACTAAAAAGTGAGAATGAGGTATTTTGCTATTCATATCACTTTCTTGTATAACACAGCATGTAGCATCATGTTGTAAAGTAATAAAAGAAAGAACAGCTTAGCTTCTAAACCTTGAAATGAAAATTTGCAATTTCGCTTGAATGGTCTTGACAGTTGTTTCAGGACTGGCAGTCTTAGTGCAAGAAATGAACTAAGAATACTGACGTAAAACCACCAGAGAGTCCCTGAGTTTTGAAGAGAAAATGATAAGGCAATCACAGGCAGCTCCTCAGAAGTTAAAGCCATTTTAAACAGAAAGAGCTCAAAGGATTAATCTCTTCTACTGAAATCCTGAAGTATAGTGGTAATAATTCTAGTATGCATGGTCATTAAAATAAGATTTCACAAGTAGCCAGAGGAAATAAATATGTTATGCATCATTTTTCAAAAATCTTTCTAAGTCTGAAAATCAGCCATGGGCTGCAGAACAGGAACAAAATTGCAATACTAATGAAGCTTGAAAACTTCTCCTTTTTGGCTTTGTTTTGTGAGAGGAAAGATTTGTACAAGGAGATAGTATTTTATATTAGACTAGCTAATGTAGCCGAGGGAAGAATGGATAGGTTTCTACCAGACAAACCTTTGGGTTTTTATCAAAAAAAAAGCCAAGAATTTATTTGATAATAAAAAAAAAAAGTTTTATAAGTACTGCATGACAAAAACTTTAAATTCATAGTTCATGTCGTACAGTATTCTTGTTCTCATATTAATAATAATACTAGAATTATTAATATTATTAATATCAAGCTAATCCTATACCATCTTTATTGTCTATGATTTAAATTAATTTGTATGTGGTAACCTTCTGTTTGTACCAGTTCTCAGGCAATGCTAGCCAACATTCTTACTAATGCTCTAAAAATTCAAAATCACTGGTGCCGTGCATTTGTAGGTGGCAAAAATTAGGAGTTGCAAATAGTGATAATGGCAATCACTACTAAAGAACATAGCAGAGTCATAACATGATTTAATGGTTGGAAATTAATACTAGAAGAAGTTAAGGGGAAATATTATCTAAAAAGTGAATATAAGCAATTGCATCATTGGGTAGAGGATGTAGGAGCTTCTCCATAAATTTAGTTTTTTAAATCAAGACAGAATGTCTTTCTGAAAAATATGCTGTACTTCAGCTACAATTCATTGATTGAGGTTTTTACTGTGTGAAAAACCTATGTTCTTTGTGCAGAAAATCAGAGGAGATGATCATAACAGTCCCTTGGGCTGTACAACCTATAAATTGCTCTCAAAGCTATTCCCTTCTGAATTTCTTCTTATTATTCATCTCTCTTTTGGCTTGTCTTCCTTAAACTCTCTACAATAGAGAAACAGTTACATTACATTGTTTTAGACATAGCATATATATATGTATATCTATGAATGCACATTAGGTACAGATGCTTAGTCTTACATAGAAATCAAATTAAAATGTGGTTTTGTTGGAGTATCACCAAGAATAGTGATTTTCTTTTCTTTGTGGTAAGAGGAAATTTAATGGAACAAATTTATTTAAATTGTTGTATCTAAAAATGAGCTTTCCTGTGTTTGTGTGGGTGAAAAAAGAGGTCCACCTCTGCATATTTTTTAGTCCAGCTAAGATCTAAAGTGCTGTCTGGAAATGTGCTCTGTCTCTCTTCACTGAGAAGTCAGGACAGTTGGCTCCTTCTGTAACATGCCTCATGAGAGGGGGTCTGAATTGGGGCCTTTTTCTTAGGAAAAAGTAACTCAGGCAATTTCCTCATAGCTCTTAAACAATTAGCCAGTTGAAGTGTGAACATATGGGAGCAGTGAAGGAATAAATCACCACAGCAGCAGCTATATGAGTTCTTTACAGCATTCCAATTTTCTGTCTGTTACACACCGCACAATAGAAGAAAATGTCCACTTTATTTCAGTGCTAATAGTTGGCAGTATGCTCAAAACCAGTAAAATTAATGAGAAAATTATTATGGTAGAGAAATAGCAGTCAGTTTACATCTAGTGCTTAGAAATGATGGATCTAGGATAAAACTGCCTTCAATAGGCTTTGAGTTTAGCCATGATGTTTTTCATAGCACCCTTGTTGTTCAGTAACCTTTCAGTATCTAACTTAGCTTAGGAAATCTTCTGTTGTGTTTTATAAGATGCGTTGAAGCTTGAAGCTTATGTGCTTTTGTTTTCACTCGTCTCAAAATGTGAAAGAAGTATTTATGTTAATAAATCCTTGTTTGCATTCAGGTTCTCCTTTCCTGAAGGCAAAGGACTATTCATCAGCACTCTGCATCTCATTGCTCTTTTCAGTGTGTTCAAGCGTGTCTGGAGAGGGGCTGAGGTGCCCTTGGCTCCACTGGAAACATTGTGACATCATCTCAACAAGATGTTGTAACGCCAAGAAAGGATCAATACTTTGATGAGGAGCTGCTGGCTCAAAACCACGATGTTATTTGATAAAGGACTACTTGGAACACTTTGCAAAGCATTTCCTATGGTATGAAGCTCTAGGGACTTGATTTGTCTCTCTGCCTAGGAAACTGAGCTGATTCATCTGTAAATATGTGTCTGCCAACCTCAGATAACAAGAAAAATTGCACCTTCTGCCCACATTAGGCTTCAGCCTTTCAGCCATTTCAATAGTATACTGTCTTTGTGAAGGAAGTACTTCACATACCAACAATTAATTCAGGGGGGAAGGGAGGAAAAGGTCTGCCTTTTTCCTGATGCCGACACCAGACGAGTCTAGCATTTAGTCCGTATGACTGCACAACCCTGGGAGCGCTGCATTGCACGGGGTGCAAGGGCTGGCAGCCCCGCAGGAGCTTGACTGCAAACGGATATTGTGCTGCAGTCCTTTCAGCCACCCCCAGCCAGCTTCCCTGCCAGGCTGCAGTGCCAGTGCTGTCAACACTGTCCGCTGCAGGATCTCCAGCTGAGACAAACCAGGACAGCCGCATGCCTCCTGGTCAATGTGTTGTGAAAGGCAGGACAGCTAGAGCTAAAGGGCTCTCTGTTGAAACAAGCTCAGCTCTCCGCTGAGAAACAAGTCTCAGAAGAGATTAAGGTTGTTCAGGGTGCTAAACCAACATCGCTTTGGATAATATCACTAGTATACAATGATAAAGGATTATGCAACCAGTGAGTGAAATGGATTAAAAAAACAAGGGCTGGCCAAAACACTTAGACTTTTGTATCCTCTTCATGCAGTCAGAGATGGCTTTAGCAGAAAGGCTCTATGGAAGTCCTGTAGCTCCGTATGAACAGCCTGTCATCTGAGGGGAAAGAACTACCTTGCTAGATATTGCAGCTTTATTTAACCCTCCTTTTGGCTTTTAATCCTCCTGTTGGCTCAAGTCCTAAGTAACCCAATTTGAGGATTTATATGGCCAAAGACAAAGAATTATTTTGTGAAGGTTTTTTTCTTTTTTCATTGAAGAGGAAAATAATGTCTCCAATAATCTTAAAAAATATGGAAGAGGAAAAAGGGAGGAGTCAGCATCTTTTCATGATACATAAATATCACTTTTTACGTTAATTGTTTATACTCTGGTTGATAAAAACTCAGTAACTAGCGCAGTTTTGAATGAATTTGAATTGTTTTAATAGAGAGAAGTTGCTCATTGGTGTTATCATAGTAAACAGATATTTATCTTGACAGAAGGCAAGCTTAACAATGTCAAATCATTTCTATCATACTTGTTCAGGTCTGATTTGTCAAAGATGCTCCCTGGCTCTTCCTTGTGTTCTGGGGTGCTGAAATTCTTGAAGAATTCATGTCCATAATTTAATCATTTTATACCACTATTGAAATGTTGATTATAACATTTGGATTGTAAGAGCTTCAGCATTATTGACAAAAACGTTGCTTCATCTTATTTTCTTCAAACCTAAACAATACAGAACCTGCTTTTCCTATGGAAACAGTGGCGTTCTCTACATCTGGAAGGCAAGAGCAGCCTGAATACTTATTTCACCTTAAAAGAATTGCTCAGTATTTGTTTGCTATTTTGTTTCTTTCAATGGTGAAGCCATATGATCTTTCCCTCTGGCGGAAGAAACAACCAAGCAACTTTGTCAGTGCTGTTGTGAAAAGCCTTTCATAGCATCTGTCAGCTCCCGTGAACTTCAGTGGGATTGTTCATCTCTTTCATACCAAGGAAAAAGGATCAATATCTGAAAGATCTTTTGTAGGCCTAGGAATCCTGGAGAAGTCAGCCAGCAACAGGCATCCGTGGTTCTCTGAATGTCATGCAGCCTTTTTTTCTGTTGCCACCTGCTCATCTAACCTGCATTGCTATAGATTTTTCCTTGGCAGGTAGGCCTCAATATACACATATACAATGCCTGGGAGAACTGAACCTAGGTGGTAAGGTTTCATGCTGCTCTGAGAAACACTGATTTTTATAAACAGTCCAGATAGAGATATTAGGGATTCTAAGGACTGTAACCTTGAACAAAGACACTTTTTTCTTTGAAATATTCTGAGAACTTTTATAGCAGCCACAAGAAAGAATAGGCTTGTGTGCTTTTGAGAGAGGACTGGGCTTTGTGATTTGATCCTTTTCTCTTACAATTAGTCTCCTTTGTTTGTCCTCTATTATGCAGTAAAATGAATTTACTGTAGCATCACTATGTAAGTGGCTCTCACTATCATTTCCTACAGGGTCAATGCTTTTTCTCACCTAAGCAGGCAAAACCAAAATTCTTCTTACTATCCCTCACATAAAAGTATCATCAAAGCTCACTGTCTTGGTTTTAGTTTTCTGTTGACCAAGTATTGGATTTTCAACATACAATTTTTCCTATCGGAAGGAAGCACATAGCTCAGGAGCGTCTTCCCACCTGCAGAGGAGGATCCAGGGAATGCCTTCCTTGTCACCAGCGTTTCCATCCGGTACATTGCAATAAACAGAGTTTTGCAGTTACTGATCATTCCTCTTTGAGAAAGAGCAAGCGGTTTTCTCTGAGGTTGCTATTAATACCTCATTATGAGATTATGATAAGAGGTCTCCCTGGAGTCTGCCAGCAAAACAGCTGCTGGGAGTAGATGAGGTGATACTGCTCAGTGCTGTAATGTTTTGGTAATCTCTTTCTTGAAGATCAAGTCAATTATCATTTGCAGCATGTCCAGGTGTCAGTCAGCTGAAGACCAAAGAGTTCTGGCATGACGTTTGAACCTGACGTTTTTTTCATGTCAGAGTGACCACTGGGCTGTTAATGTGAATCTGCATTTTTGGAATCTACCTACTTTGAGAGTAGCATTAGTGTATTAGGAGGCAAAGTCTGTGTATTACAGTAACTGCAACACTGACATTAAGATTATAATTGAAAAATTATAATCTGGAAAAGGAGAAAAATAGTCCTTTATGAAGTTTGAAGAGCACATCCTACTCTATCCTACACTCAGAAGTGTTGCCCTTATGTATAGGTAGATGATTGGAGGGGGGATTTCTGTTTGAGACAAGTAAAAAATTCTGCATGTTTGTTTCTCTATTTTTAAGGTGTTTTTTGTCAATTCATATCTTCCCTATACACGCTTTCTGGAGACTTAGCAAAAGAATATTGACTTAAAAAAGGATTCTTCCTAATTCCAGTGCTGTGATAGCTGCGCCCATACAAACCCATATGAAAGCTGCTTGAGCAGCAGTAGTAAAAACTGTGCCAAATATATTCAGCTGTTTACTTTCTAGATAAGCAGTGCTGCAGGGATCTTGGCATATGGCCCCCACTGTTTGAAATCTGAGGAAATTCCCACTGGGCCTGAGACCAAACACTTTCTTGCAGCCATTTGGTGGGCTTTTACTACTGTGGTGTTTTAAAAGGCTGATGGTTAGCAGCCTCTCACTGCTCAGGAATCCAGCTGAGCTGCTTCACAGAGTGCTGTTCAGCTTGCCTTGGTTGCAAACACAATTCAGCCACTCCCAGCTGTGTTCTGCCCACTTACAGCAATGATTAATTTCTTCCCAAGGCTTCAATATAAAAGTCATTTGCACTGAGTGATGTGCAGTGCTTCTGTTCCTCTTTGCTACATTTTTTAATATCAAGGCAATGAATGATTGTTTTTTCACATTAGAATTTTCAGAAATATCATCCCTTACATTCCCCTTTTTATTCTAGTGGCCCTACAGAAGCCGGCTGAAAAGAAATCTGTAACTGAAAGTTGTATTTTTATGTAAGAAGCAGCTTTTAATCTCTTTAAACAGTACATACTACATATTGATTAATACATAATTAATACATATTAATTAAAAGGTGTTCATAAAGTATGAATGAAAACTGCTTTCCTTCCTGATTATTCATTTTTCACCAGTTTGGTGTTTCTAATACGGGTTTATTCTAAGCTGGGTGCAGGGCATTATAGGGGCTAACACACGATAATGCCAGTAGAGAGTAGAAATGTTGATTGTAGACTGTGAAGTTGCTAGGCCTTGCACTTTCTACGTTTGTTCAAAATAATTATGGGTGCCAAAGGTAGCATCCCCCTGACTTCTCATGGCAACTGCTCTGCTGCAGTTCAGACTAGTGCCTAACCATATAGAGGTCAGCTGCACTCCAGCCCGAGGAATGAAGAAGTATAATGATTAAAAAACATTCATGCAGAATGTCCTAGAATATTGTAATAAAATAAAACAAGCTTCTGTAATTGAAACATGTTCCAACAAGCCATGGAATTATTCTTAATGTTGCATCACTTTGCATCCGAGAGAAAAATCTTATAATCTGCTGAATATCCATTTATTTGATGAAAGTTCTTGGCCTCTCAGAAATAGGCTGAGTTTCAAAGTATGATGGAAGGACCTAGCTGTCTGAGAGAGCTTCCCTCAGGTGCTGTAAAGGTCAAGAGAATTCCAAGCCAACCATTTCCCCCGCAACAAATAGTACCAAATGAGATTGCATCTTAGGGACTGCATTGTTCATGCTATTTTGTGTATTTGTGCTAGGCAGTGCCCTAAAACAACCAACAGTGTTTACTTCTGAACTAGTCCAGGCTACAAAAACTCATGTAGGATTTGATCATTCACTGGTAGCCTGCTCTAAACAAGGCATTCAGTTTGCAGGCTGACGTTCTGCTTCTACTATCAGCTTTCAAATATTGATGACTCCAAGGAAAACAAAAGATTATGTGCTAAAGAGGAAAATACATTATGCCTTCCAAATTCATTGGTAGAAATAAACTTGAAATTTGATATGCGTATGCAGTTTAGCTGTTGCATCAGCATGAGAGTAGCTTCTTCACCAAATTAAAGTGACACAGCACTTCTGTGCTTACCGTGCTCACCGTGCTCCTGTATGAGTCAGAAATTTTGCATAGAAGATGCATCCACCCATGGATTTCCACTTGTGGAAAACTGCCATGAGAGGATTCTGTGTACATGCTCTTAATGAAATAATATGATACCTTTTTGGTTTTAGTTGGATTGATTAAATGCTCATTGAGTCATTAATAATGATGTCCCAGCAGCGCTGGGTAGTAGGTGTGGTTTGGATAGACTATACATAAATGACCAAGCAATTCCTATACAGTGAGCTGGAACACATGAAAAGGAGGATGGATGGTAAGATAATACTTCAAAGATACCCTAGGAGCACATTTGACTGAACACACGCTGCCAGCTAATGCTTCTGGATTCCTAAACCAAAAAGAGAAGCCTTCTGCACAGGGTTAAAAGTAGGCACAGTGTTAGTGTGTTAGCACCTACCTCCTTATGGCAACAGCATCTTTGACTCTGAGACCATGATAATGATGAATATCATTTCACAGAACTGCCATTTCACTAGTCTTTCAATAAAAATAGATATGAAAGGAATCAGAGATTCTGTACTGTTTGTATAAGGTATTGTAAGAAGACCCTTTGTAGAAGTGGACACATAAGCAGTATGTGTTGTATTATTGGTGGATCAGGGAAGAACAAATCATGAGATAAGTTACACAGCCAAATACTGATGCTGTAGAGGGTGTCTCTCTAGATTTAACCACAGACAGGTGAATACGAGATTTACTTAGGCATGATAATAGCTTCAGCTTGCAAAACTGTTAAAAACCAGGATATTTTAATTGGGCGGTTAACAAAAGGTTTCTAAATAAGCTGCTGTCTCTTGAAGGTACTAAGAAATATCTGTATCAACTTAAGGCCATTATAGTTCAGCCATCATTTTGCTTAAAACCTGTTTGGTTTTTGAGTATTTGTACTGTAGCAGGAACTTGAAATGCAATCATGAAACTATGAAAGATCAGGTGGTGGCCCTCAACTCTGAGTTGCTCTAACCGCTTTGATACAAAGGAGGGATCTTACAATAC
>VYZW01027170.1:0-22086 GCA_013401315.1 Balaeniceps rex
GTATAGATTGGAGAATGTTTGTTTTTACAGTAATAGAAAAAGAAAAGCTATGATTTATTGCTAGTCTTAACAAGGAGAGCTGTTTGGTATTGCATCTTTTGCCCTATACCCACCAAGAGAGAAAGTCAATTAACTTCTTTATATTATTCCAGAACATCCAGTCTTCATGCAGTGAACAGAAACTTACTGAACTAATGCATATAATTGAAACGCTAAAAGTATGAAGTCTTTTCAGAANACGCTAAAAGTATGAAGTCTTTTCAGAAAGCCATTTTGTTTTAATAAAATCCATAATCCTTTACAGAAAAAGGAACAGACCATTACTAAGCTAGGTCCTAGCCTTTTAAGAGTAACATTTTTAATATAGATTTTCTTTATACATGTACTGTCTTGGAAAGAATCTTGGTGCATCAGACGCTGAAGAAACCCACCATGCTGAGTTCAGCCCTTTACTGATCCTTACCAATGAGGATAACAAGGTATGCTGCATTTGAGAAGTATCTACCTTGACAGAGAATATTTTGACAAAAAAAAAATAATTATTGGTGAACATCTACCAGGCAAGCCACAAAATTGCAGTTTACATTCCAGTTTATATCATCACCGGTATGGATTAAATTGAGGGTAGGAAAAATATAAATGGTAGAAGACATGGTAGTGATGCTGCCTTTAAGTCAGAAAGTCTTGGTTCAATCCCAACAGCCTTTATGGAACTCCAGCTCAAAACATCCCTGTTCATAAATTGGTGGAACAGCATACCAAGACAAATATCACTGCATACTGTTTCTACACTCTTTCCATATGCACCCATCTCTCACCTTGGTTAGAGACAGCTATGGGCCAAGCAAGCAAAGGTACTTACATTCCCACGACAATAAATTTTCCTTGTGAATTCACAAGAGAATATTGTAGGATTCTATTTTTTTCTTGGCTTATTACAAGTTACCAGTAGGCAGCTAGAACAGAGTAAATCCTACACCTGGCAACTGCAGTCTTTCAAAGCTTTCATGAACGTCGCATTGTTTGGCTCTCTGGAAGCTAGCACTGCACAGAATGCTAAGGGCTGTATTCGAGCAGGGCTAAAGGCAGGACACAAATAGAACGGAGCGGTAGAAAAGGAAGCTGTGTGCAATGATGCAAAAAAATCCTATTGCTGATTTGTATTCTGCCTGAATACGAGGAAGAAAGTAAGAAAACCTCCAGCTCATTCACATGAGGAATATAAATAGAAGAGTCAGTAAAGAACTACTTCTCTAAGCATTCACATTTGGAACATATTCAAACTCTAGTTATATACTGAATAATCATAAAAGGCAACACTTGTTAATCACAAAATTGGAGAGTTCCAAAATGTGGAAATAGACTGATTTAATGCCAATGTTACATACAGTTTGTGTAATGTACACAAATAGAAATCATAAAGACACATAATACAGTAGGTGATGGCAACTGTAGAAAACTATCTCCCATGGTGGATGTGGATTGTATGGTACATTTCACAATAGTTACAAAAAGATGAAAAACAGCTCGAGGACCATACACAAGGGATTATTTCACAGACATTCAACTGACAAAGTCATAGGCACTGAGGAAAAAATTTGTGTTAAGGAAATAATACACACAGTGATGCAAAATAAGCAGCACAGTGGAAAAGCATTTAAATATACACCACAGTAAGGAAAAGATGAAGCAGATTTGCAATCCAGAATCTTTTCAAACGATATTTATTACTCGCAGCTCCCTCTTCAGGAGGGTGCACAAAAACAAAGCCACCTTAGAGACGTGGGAAGGGAACTCCTCCTAGGTGAAGCTTTGCTGCTGTTTAAAGGAGGAAAGGCAAACTAACAACCCACACCAGACGTATTTGTGTTGCTCCATAAAATAAAGGCCATATCTATAGCCACAAGTAGAGCACATTATTAGGATAGAATCTGTAAAACAAAACATACTTTATTCACATAAGGTGCATTTCAGACAGGTTTACTCCAGATCAGATCTAAACTGCTCTGTGCACTGAACGCTCAGTAGCAGTTGCGAGTGCATCTTCCAGTTCATTTTCATCCAAAGGTAAGCCAGTTTTGTCTACTATAAAACTGCTCCATGACATAAGATATGACATAATAAGAAGGATAATTATGAAATTCACTTGAAAACAACACTGATGCTCCAAACTAGAACACAGCAAACAGTGCTGAAAATTGAGACCACTATCAAAGACTTCTTCTTGTCAGATGAGCCTGATTTTCAGAAGACAATGGAGTTAGACTACCATATGCTTACTCATCCTCCAGTTCTTTAAATTTTTTCCTCATTTCTATATAAAATTGTATCTGTTCATTGTTCCCTGAAAGTGGGAACTGTGGGTTGTAGGCTATGCAGAAAAGGGCAGCTATCACCAGGCCACTATAGGAAAAGGCAAGAGGCCCTCGGTATTAGGTATGATCTTCAGAGGGCTCCACCAAAAAAAAAAAAAAAATCTAAAGCCAAAAGTGATACTTGTCACATCTCAATAAGATTTGCTATATTTAGACATATAATTTGGTAAACAAATGTCTTTTGAACTGAAATCTATAAAAAGCCTCCTTGCCATGTTGGATATATCCCAAGAGTCTACCTTGTACTATTTTTAGCCACACCCAAAAGAAAGCAGAGGAAAAAGACAACCATGCACACAAACTCCATCCAAATAGGTTATGGGTTGCCAATTCCAGTAGCTCAATAAAGGTGAGGTTCCACATGCCTACTTCCAGCCAATACCAAGGATGAGCACGTACTTCCAGCAGACACACACAGCATGAAGGGCTCCTCATGCTGGTCTCCACTGTGGACGACCAGGACAAAGGTACGTTACTGCAGTATAACGTGCCTCATGCAGAGATACGCACACGCAAACAGGTCTCTCAACCAGCCCTGAGACCTTACCGTGTCTCCAGTAGTTGGCTTGGACCTGCTGGTCCCTCTAGCAGCCAACTGGCAGACTTTCTGTTCCCTCACTCTCTCCCAGATTTATGGCTGCTTCAATACCTGGCTCCCAAGCATCTTACCTACTCATCAGCGTAGTAATTGTCCTGCTTAATATCTATTGGCTTAACATGGCACACTGACATACATATCCACACAGTATGCATGCACCCTAGCTGCTGACCCTCCAAGGCACACGGGCCCCTATGACCCAACGGTCCAACTCCAGTCTGGACTGTGGTCTGACACTGACTGGCACTTAGAGCTACATGCACATAGACAAGAGCCCCCTCACCCAGGAAAATAGCTACAAATTAAGTTTAATGACAGGACAAACTGTGCTGATGAGGCACATGGCACAGAAAAGCATAGGAACCAGCAATCTGTTCACATGTGACCAGCCCCTTTATCCCCCTATCCTTCTATTTCCCTATGCTTGTTCCTCCCCAAACCACCTCAAATCCTCCCTTTCCCTGCCTTTGGTCCTTCCCCTAAACATTCCGTAATAATTCCTGAACAATTCCATGACGCTCTTCCCCTCCATCCCACGAGTCTCACGGAGCTGATCACCTTCGTGTGGCAGACTGAGGAACAGCCAGGTCAGGATGCTCCATTTCTCAGATTATTAGAATTTCCCCACCTGTCACTGTTCCACTGGGTTCCTTTTTGTTTGTGGGGATGAGCCTTTTATCACACAACCTAACATTCCCCCCCCCCACGTAAAGCCAGAGATAACTGCACCATTGTACACTTTGTACCTCAAATAGGAGTTAAGGTGTTATGATATGAAAAAAAAAATTTATAAAGATTTATTTTAAAGCCTGCAAATCAAATCAGAAACTTACTAGGATTTACATGCCATTCCCTATCCCCTTAAAAAAATTAAGAGAAGAAATTAGTTTGTAATGGCAATAAGGACTTGCCTTGACCAATTAATGACAGCTTCCCCATAGACGCTATAGTCTAACAATTGAAAAAAAAATAAGTCAAATCATCAGCTTCAGTAAAGGCTGAAGTATTCTTACTTATATTACCAAAGTGCCCAAGCACAAGCCAAACTCCTTTGTGGTAAAAAACTCTGCAAGTGCTGAAGAAAGCCTCTGATGTGACAGAGGCAACACAGGAAAGAAAATGAATACGCTTTCTTACACATAGTACAGCAAGACAGCACTTGATAGCATGACAGACAGCACTCTCTTTAAGTTTCTGCTGACATCATGGAAGAGAAATATGTAACATTTGAGCACACTCGTAGGGAGACCCTAGCAAGCATAAGAGGTATCACAGAAGTCAAAGAAGCTCCCTTTAAGTATACAAGCAAATAAGCACAGGCAGACAGAGTCAAGGATGGGCGCAAGTGGAAGACAGCAAGAAGAGATAATAGGTTAAGAAAAAGTTGAAAGCTGTAAGGTTACTCCTCCCCCTCAGAGAAAAACCAAACAGCTGGAAGTGTATTTACAAGCGATCGCAGCTATTTTAGAGGAATCACAAGACAGGCATATCCCATGACAACAGTCTTCAAGATAACACACCTTCTTCATCTGTATTCCAGAGATCAATGAATTTGTCAAGGATTGAATTAAAAAACCCAAAACTTTATAAAAATCTCTGCAAAAGCAGAGAATCTCACTCTCACCAAGTTCAGACCTTGGAGCTTGTGGATCTTGCCAAGATGCTGCATTTCGTGCACCTCTGAAAGTGCTGTGGTTTCCTGATGTCTGCCTTATTGCATGCCATTAAAAATATACCACCTTTGGTAATATTTGTTTTAACTTACTGATCTGAAAGATCTACAGCCCACTCACGTAACACTTTGTGTCCTTTTCTCCGCCTACTGTTAAGGTTCTCTGGGCTCCTTTCTTTTCCGAACCCTTATGTCAGTCTAAGCTCATCCAGCATGTCTAGTCTTTCTTCCATCTTGTCTCTTCCTCCTCCCACTTTCACTTTGAGAATTTCATGGCTTTTCTCCTCAAGTCTCCATTATTCCCATTCTATCTTTCTGTTTGTCAATTGATCAGTGTCTTGCAGATAGCTTACAAAACGCATTTAGCTACAACTGTTCTGGCTGAGAGCTCAGTAAAAGTTCACATCCTTCCAAAAAAATATTAATTCTACTACCTACCCAAACAGCTAACAGACAAGTAACATGTTTTAACACACTTTCAAGATAACTGCAAAATAGCCAAAGAACATGTCACATACTCACAGACTAACCAGACAGTTGAGTGGATTCATAGCTTAACTGACCACAAATTTAGAACAAATAAGTATGGTAAAATACAAACCTAAAAACCATGCAGTTAAGAAAAAGTCACTGTTCCCAAGGTGCTATTCTAGGCACTACTAAATAAAAGGGAAAAATGCAGAACTTCATTTCTTGAATAAAATGTGAAAAATTGAAGGTTTCCCACTTAGACAAACCAAATCCACACTACTGCTGTGCCTACCATGTGCACACCTGCATGTGGCACAACAGAATTTGCAGCGCAGGGCTGGAAGGCAGGCAGGACTGCACCACTCAGCCTCGTGAACAGAGCGCACCTTCAGCTGGTCACGGTGCCTGACCCTGCAAGAAGAGATGCTACAGAAACTTTGTCTGTGAAACTCTGAAAAGCAATGATTTAGGTTTTGGCCTGTAATTATGCGTTCCACAAATAATAGTTCAAACTTACATGTTTCATACTGCTAATATTTATAGTAAGACTTTTTTTAAATCACTAAGAAATTCAAATTCCAAGGATTTTTTCATATTGTTTATTACACTAAACTACCTTGAATTACCTTCACGTGACAACCGGGTAAGACTACATGGTAACTCAGGTAACAACACATGTTCATCTGCTACAACTGCTCCATGCATGCTCTTACATACAGGAACTGTAAAATTAAAAAAGAACTTCGCTGCAACATCACTATTTCACAACAATTAGTAGCAACTTTGCTTCTCTTCTCAGTTGTCCTGTGTGTTTAAGAACTAAAACCTCCTGGGCAATTTGTGGTAGTATATGACTTTATTTTGGCTAGGATACTTAATTTTTAAAGTGTTATTCCTATGACAAGGTGTCACCAACTTCAACTGAGCACAAGTAATTCAGAGAATCCTCAGTCTTACAAGAAAGCAAGCTTTTCTATAGTACAGCAGTATCTTCCAATCTCTACACAAGTCATTTAAAGTGAAGCAAACTATCACAGACTTCTGGAGTTAGGCTAAGTATGGGATTATAAGGCATGTACTGGATGTCTGGGGAATCTTGGGGGAAAAAAAAGCCTCAGTTGTATTCTAAGCTTTGTGAAACTGAAAGAAAAAAAACATACCAAAACAATTAGCTGGAGGCAATTTTCAACTATAAAAAGGATTTTCCAAAGATACACACATGAAGCTACCATAGGATACTCTTCTAGTATACATTTCTTAAATTCATAGCTAAAAACAAATACCTTGTGCACCTCTTAGTTTCACAGTTGAGTAGTATAACAGCTAATCTAAAACCCCAAAAGTAAAGATTTTTTCCCCAGTTCTCACAAGGCAAAACTCAGTGCTGGTTCTATTGTTGCAATGAATCCAAAGTGCCTTCCTGCTTGGTAAGAGAACAGCTGATATAAAATTAATATAGACTCTTATTAAAACACTTTGCATTTTAGAAAGATTGCAGTGGAAGGGACAGTCACATGGCATCCTGCCTTTTCAACTGTGGAAACTTGTACAGACCCCTTATTCAAAAGCAAGGCTGTCAAAAACATACCACTACTTGGTATACAGAAACAACACTATTTGAAATCAACTTCTCCCCTTAATGTCTTATAGAACACAGATGTCTTGGCAAGGTTGGCACTAAAAAAAACCCCCAAGCTATTCAACCAGCTGCTTTGATTTTGTTATGCCTGAACGGTCACATGCTCCATTGAGAGCTCTATTCTGTTTATGCCTTGAGTCAGTATAAAGCTTTTTGTTGTTTATTAGCATGAGCAGCAGTTTTTACATTATTTCTTGTGATACAAAGAAACAAAACAACTCCTGTAGAAATAATTCACCCAAATTAATAAAAATAAAAGCAATTCTTAAAAATCTATAAGTTTATTAATAATGTATGAATGTCCATAGACCATACAATATAAGTTGGGTTCTTTTTCTGCAAACCTTACATATATAACCCACATACAGTATCTTAACAGGTAAAATGAAATTGAACCGTTAATAACTACCCCTGTGCATGCTCCTAGCCTAGAGCAAATGCAAAGTAGCTTAGCCCACGCTTTTACAGGCTACCTTCCATTAAGTGCACTGTACAATCATTGCAACTACCTAACTTACAGGCCTTAACTGCACCTGCACCATAGATTACAAAGGAGTATTATGACCAGAAAGTATGCTTTCCAAATTGCCTAGTAGTTTCCAAGCAACTCACTTGTTTAGGAGAAGCATTATTTTCAAAAAGTACCAAGAGAGACAATAAACATACGTCCCTTAAAGGTATCTTTTAGGCACTCCAAAGATGAAACTGTCAGCTTGGAACCCAATCGATCCAAACTGCTGGTAGAAGAGGATGAAAAACTAGCTGTCAACCATTTTGCTTTGCCTATATATACTATCATCTGAGCCATCTTAAGTGTTCTCAAGAACAACACCACATCTGTGTGGCCTTAACATCAGGTAAGTCACCACTGGTGCAGTTACTGTGCTACTGAACTAAAAGCAGAAATTTTTCACTTGACACTGGCATCAGTAAACATAAAGGAGTAATTTTTTGTGCTACAACTCATTCTTCATAAGTCACATCAAATAGGGAATATTTGCAACAAAATTTTTATTAATATACAATATAAATATTTCTTCTGAATTGTATATCTTATTATACATTAAAAATACCCTTAAAGTGTATGAGAGAATTCTTGAATGAGTTATTCTTTTCCAAAGATGATGCTTTTATTACAGTTGTGTTAAAAAGAATTGAATACACCTGATCCCGAGAGAAGAAAAATAATTATGGATGAAAGGAATGGGGTTTTTTGTTTTGTTTTGCTTAAATATTCATTCCACAGCCCCCTTCATACTTGATAAGCAGATATGGGTTACTGTCTGCTGTTATCATAAGCTTAGGAAAAAAGTTGGAGGTCAGTTACCCCAAAAACTGTAGACCTCATTGTGGCTAGACTTAATTCAATGCCTGTAATGATACATATTTATCCCATTCAGTACCCTGTATAAAACATTATTGTTGGTGTACAGAGCGACAGAATCTGTACCACCAAAAATAGTTAAGTCAGACTTTGCAGAGTAGCATACTTAGCAAGTCACAAAAAGGGACAGGAAAATTCTACCACACTCTCCAGCAAACACTTGTTAATCAGCCTTGTGAAATACAACAGGCTAGTCTGCAAGGCACCTTGACCCATATTTGCATCTCCAAGAAGGAAAGAAAAAATTGGAGAAAGATTAGAAGTCTAGAGCCCTCCCTCTTTTCCACCCACGACTTCAAGGATAAGATTAGTCATACACACAAACACTCTGAATCAGGACTGGTTGTGCTTTCTACCAGGTGCAGTAGGAGGTATGATGAAAGAAAGAATCCAGGACAGGCACCTCTCCAGCTGACTCAGTGTGCTAACTTGAGAGAGAGAGGGGAAAAGCTCTAAGTGAAGTCAGGTGCAACTCCATCAAGTATCACTCTCCCATTTTTTTTCCTACATAATTTAGAAACATTTGCAATTGTGATGTCCATTCTCAAAGTCATGATGAATGTTTTAAACTGGCACTCTATTTTACCCTGGTTTGAGTCGAGTGTGATTTTCAGGTAAAGAAATAGTAACAAATTTTTCATTCCACCATGTAGCAAATTACCAAAGAGGGGCATGCTACCAAACACCCCAGCTGCCTATTATATCCTTCAGATTTTTCAAGGGGTTAACAGAAATGCAAGTTCCCATTTCAACTGAATGGTCCAAGCAGTGAAGTGGTACGACAGGCTAAGAAACTCAGAAATTGTGCCCACACAAATTGAAGATTTTTCTGCAGCTGTCTGGATTTCCAGAGGTTTTGTGACCCAACATAAGTACCGGCTCACAACACATGCAGCAGAAACTCCTACTGGGCCTCCTATACTGGTATATACTCAGGAATCTGGACACCAGCACCCACTCATTATATACATTCTGCAAAATCTTCAAGGCATGCACAGTAACTGCTAAAAGCACCGTGTTTGTTACACACTTCCAGACCAACTCTACGGAAAACCTAGTTCTCCCAAAATTGTCAAACTTGCTACACATGCAGTAATCCTGGAGAACCGATTTAAATGTCCTTTAAGTACACTTATCAGTCAAACCAGGTCCTGGCAAATACTTCTAGGCAATTTCATGTTAGAGAGTCTTATAAAAAGTACTGCACTACTAAACTGTGTGCTGATGTCAGGCACGTTTTGATTGGCCTTTCACCTATTGTATCCTCTAAGCCACAGCCACATTTGACAGTTGTCATCACCACCATTCGGCTAAGGACACTTTCAAATTCAACATTAAAATAACTTTACCACTCGGTAGGCATCCTACTTGGTGTATTGGGTTTACATGGCAAGGTTTTGGTAGCAGGGCAGGGGGGAAAAGGGGCTGCAGGGGTGGCTTCAGTAAGCAGACACCAGAAGCTGCCTCCATGTCGGACAGAGCCAGTTCCAATTCCACAAAGGACCCAATACACTTGGCAATATTTTTTTTAGTTATAAGCGACTGTTGAATTTGTCTTTGACCTTGGCAGTAATTTTTTTTAAATGATTTTACAATTTCATTTATCATTCATTCAACTTTATCATGAAAATTATCACTTTCATGAACTGGGTAAAGCTCTTCAGGTATGCTCCTTACAATCCCCTTCAATGAAACACTATAACAACCAGTAAATGTTATTCATTAAGAAATAGAAAAAATTACACATGTGAAAGGCTAGCGAGAACCCATAGAAGATACAACTTCTCTTAGACAACCTACAACACTTCAGTGGTATCACTCCTTGAAAACACTGTTCTCAGCTGCCGCAGTCGTGCCCTGTGACCTATTACGGCCAGCCTGGGTCATAACATGATTACAGAGATAGGAATCTAGTTTATTTATCAACCTTCAAACAGCAATCCTCCTATCAATCACACAAAGTAACCTTGGTTACATGTGTCTCATCTGCTTCTGGCCTTAAGCTGAAACCTGGTAGGCCAAGTGCAAGGTCCTGCACCTGGGTCGGGGCAACCCCCCAATATCAATACAGGCTGGGAGATGAGGGGATTGAGAACAGCCCTGTGGAGAAGGACTTGGGGGTACTGGTGGACAAAAAGCTGGACATGAGCCAGCAGTGTGCGCTTGCAGCCCAGAAGGCCAACCATATCCTGGGCTGCATCAAAAGAAGCGTGGCCAGCAGGTCAAGGGAGGTGATTCTGCCCCTCTACTTGGCTCTGGTGAGACCCCACCTGGAGTACTGCGTCCAGCTCTGGAGCCCTCAGCACAAGAAGGACATGGACCTGTTGGAGCGGGTCCAGAAGAGGGCCACAAAAATGATCCGAGGGCTGGAGCACCTATCCTACGAGGACAGGCTGAGAGAGTTGGGGCTGTTCAGCCTGGAGAAGAGAAGGCTGCGGGGAGGCCTTATTGCGCCCTTTCAGTACTTAAAGGGGGCCTATAGGAAAGATGGGGACAGTCTTTTTAGCAAGGCCTGTGGTGACAGGACAAGGGGTAATGGTTTTAAAATAAAGGCGGGGAAATTTAGGCTAGATATAAGGAAAAAAATTTTTTACAATAAGGGTGGTGAAGCACTGGAACAGGTTGCCCAGAGAGGTAGTGGAGGCCCCATCCCTAGAAACCTTTAAGGTCAGGTTGGACGGGGCTCTGAGCAACTTGGTCTAGTTGATGATGTCCCTGCTCACTGCAGGGGCGTTGGACTAGATGACCTCTAAAGGTCCCTTCCAACCCAAAGCATTCTATGATTCTAAATTGAGACTGGGGAACACAGCAAAAAGCAAGTATCAGACAAACCTATCCAAGCTAAAAATAATGGAACAGTTTCCGTTTTCTGTAAGTGATGGCTTGCAGTGAATAACTACTCTTTTTCTTCCTAAACAGTAATTTAGTTTAAATATGAAAACAAATGTAAAGTTCTGCTAATTTTATGAAGAGTCGTCTCTTAAAACTGTGAAGTGATTCCATCAGACTTAAAAACAAACATTTATTTAAATTTATCGGAAAACCAAACACTGAAATACTCAGAATATAAACAGGAAATAAAACTAACTTACAATTCACTGTCTAGCATAAGAAAAATAAAAAAAGCAAGCACAGAGCATGACATCAAGACTGTAATATTTTTAAAGTACTGGCTTTAATGAACATATGGGGATAACCTACTCCTTCATATACAACTTTAATACTAATGTGCTGTTAAAAAAATTACAGTCCTTTGTATAAAACAAAAAGAACACTAATATCGAAAAAATAATACTCCATTTTCCCTTGCATTACATTTAATCCCACAGAAGTCAGATAACCAAATTTTCTAAAGCCTAGGAGCTTGTCTGGGAGAGAAAAGCTAAATAAGAAACATTAACAGTTACAGGAGAAAAAAAGAAACAGTAAGACTGCAGTTTGCAAAGGAAATGAAAAAAGCAACTGGATAAAGTAAACATTGCCTGGCACAGAAACAGAACTACTCCCTAATGAACATCAAAGGTCCCAAAAAAACCCCTATACTCTCAATACCTTCAGGCCTCAAACAAATTCCTAGTTAAATCTAATGATATATTTTGCTATCTCTGTAAAGAAAAAGAGAAACAAGATGAGGAGAGCAACATGCTGAAGATAACATGGAAGCATATTCCCCCACCATGCATGAAGAACTTAATCTCCCTTTTCATCCCTTTTCCCTTTTTATCCCTTTTCCCTTTTTCTTCTCCCCAAACTGCACCGTTTTGCATTTCCAGTGCAATGCCACTTGTGGTGCATATGCCTTTTTGGTATTTTTTTTTTCCACACTTAGAAAGTGGCAGCCAAAACGTCCAGCTCAAGAAACAAATATTCTACTAGAAAAGAACTACAAATGTCCAGTCAACAGGAATAAAAGCCCAGAGAGGCAAGCAATCTCATTCTTCAGCAGCAAGAGACAAGAAAGTAACCCTTGCTACTGTACAGTCCAGCACTGCCCACTCCCTGTTCTAGGCATACAAGCAAGTCAAGAAAAGCAGGCTGGGGAAGAGGGGAAGTAGCAAATGCCACTCCTGCTGTACATGCAACTACTACTGGCTAAAGGAGAATTGTGTAACACCAGCATAGTGGTTCACCTACCCTTTGATATAAGGATGCGTGCTGAAACAAAGAGCAAAGAAACGCCTTGGTTAACAAGCTAAGCTTGGAGGACTACACCCTCTACTTCTTCCATGTCTACTACACAAGTGATCAAAAGAAAGAGATGAGAAAAACAACCCCAAAGGCAATATGAAAAACCGAAGTTACCCTTTTCTTTGACTAACAGTGTAACTAACAGCAGTTGGCTATGCATTTTTAAATCCTGAATAGATCATCTCCATTGGAAGTTCGGTAATCTGACCCTTCTCCCTCATCAACCCCATTCAGGAGGGGAGCAGAGAAGGTACGCTCTTCCTGTTCAGAGGCAGAACTTCATGCCAGCAATGCCACCTACACAGCCCATGTCACAACTTCCCTTGCAGTGCATGCAAGAAAGTTTCCATTTCCTGGGTAGGCACTCGTGCGGTTAATGCAAGCTCCAGCAGCGCCAGAGCAAAGACTCTGCCTGGCAATGTACCGAGGTAAGGAGAGGAAGAAAAAAAAGCAGCCAAAATCTTCTTGGTAAAGACACAAGGATGACATTGTAAAAAATAAAGGGGTTTGTTTTGTTTTTAATTTAACTCATCCAAGTAGGTAAGAGAAAAAGCAGTAACACTGTGAACCTTACCCCTCATTTTACTAAATGGATTACCCCATTTTTAAGTACTATTCATTTTTCTGTAGTAAGCATCTGCCCAGTTTTCAGCTGACTTTAAGAAAGCGCTTAAGACCATTTTCTCTGTAGCAGGGTATTCTAATATTAGCTTCCCCACAGAAGTGCTGTCTAATTTTCCACAAGGAAAGAAGGAAGTTTCCTGACATTTTGAGTATCAGCTCAACGGACAGGAACAATGCATGGAAAACATGTTCACCGATGCCATTTGCTAGTGGGTGTCAGAATCTCTTCAAATAAATAATAAAAGGAAATTTAGATGCTGATGTCTTCAGCATACTTCTAAGCTAAAATTCTTTCATAAGGGTTCCAGTCTCACACATGCTTTTAGCAGAGGCCAGCTGGTTGAAAAGGTCTTTTTTCTTGAAAGTGTACTAGCATGGGCATTATTAACCCAATTGTAATAGTTTATTTGGAAACGTGCAAATTTTTTGAAAGTACATTAAAATTAAGTATATTGTGAGATGTTCTCCTGCTGAAACACTATAAATATTTAGTTGTACCAAATTAGTACTCACGTATATTTTCCAATATTACAGTGTTTCAGCAAGATATGTTGAAGGAGAGCTGCTCCCATTCTCCCCGATACACAACTTCAAATCTTTGACAATAATCTTTTAAAGTGACTGTACCTAAGTAAATGAATGGCTATCATTTCAGAAACATATCTTTTCAGAAAGACCACAATGACGAAAGAGCCAGTAAAGGAGATTACTAAAAGAAGACATCCTTCAACAGGTTGAAGTCATGGGCAAATAAGGAAATCACACAAGTACTCTGCAAATTAAATGTAAAAATCACAAAACAGGATATTTGTAGTAACAATTTTTCTAAATGCATAAAAACTAGTTTATTTTTCAAACACATTCAAAGCAAAAAGCTTAATTCTGCTGTGCACCTCCTCTCTCATTCACACGCCTCAAACTGACAAACTGACAAACCATGGGGAGAGGAGGAACAAAAATAACCCAAACCATGAGTTTTGTAGAGAGATCTCTCAAGATCCAAGTCATTTAATACACTATGTCCACTTTTTGGTGGACAAATAGGTTTGTTGGCAACCTATTTGACAGTCTATCTGAATTTCCAAAAAGATCTAACAATGTTCAACACCAAAGGTTCTTGAAAAAAAAATAAACTGACATGGGATGAGGGCAAACCATTCTTCTGGAGCAGCAACTGTTTAAAAGGAAAGGAAATAGGTATAAACTGTCAGTTTTGTCATTCAAGGGAAGTCATCAGGAAGCAGTTCTATCATCTGTGCACCTCCATGTATTCATACATTATCTAGAAAAGGATGTGAATGGTGAGGTGACAAAGTTTGCTGATAAGCTGTTCAAGTAAGAAAAATGAAACCTAGATGTGGAGAGCACAGGTAACTTCACAAATACTAACTGCTCATTAAGACAGCAGATAAAAAAATAAATAAATATACATAAGCATACATCAACACACAGAGGAAAAACACTTTCGTAAATTTACATATATAATGTGAGTCTCTGAATCCCCCATTACCAGGGTAGGCAAAAACATGCTGCAGTTTTAAGAGAAGTTTTCCTGAACTATCCTTTGAATATTCAGGAGCTACCAGGATATCAAACCATAATGCTGGAAGTCATCGGGGATGGAGTAAAAGCAGCACAGAAGGCATCATTATACCAAGATGCAAGTTCATAGAACATCTGCATTTTGTTCTTTGTGTCTCAAAAAGGTAAAAGAGGGATAAAGGAAGGCAACTAGGTTGACCTCAACTAGGGAAACATTCCCTAAGAAAGATGGAGTTAAACATAGGTATGCTAAGATTCTTCAACCTCAAGAAGAGATGACTGATGTAGAACAAGAGAGGTGTACAATCTCTAAGGAACAGAAGAAATAAACAGGGAATGATTACTTATTTCCTCATACTATTAAAACTAGGGATGTCAAATTAAATCATCAGGATGCAGGCTTCATTTGAAAGTCTGCTTTTTCCCCTAAACACCACCGAAGTAAGCTATGAAATTTAGGTTTCCATGGATGCTAACAAATTCTTTCTGAACTCACGTAATTAATGAGAGGGATATCCAAGACATCTGTGTGTTTAATAGTTCATCACCTTCAGCTCAGAAAATTTCTGAGCTGCAAATTGTTGGAACAGTATCACGGCAAGTTTCCCTGTTCTTCATGTTCTCCCCAAGGCAGCTGCTATTGATCACTGACTGTTAAAAGGCAGGATATGGGGTTAGGTGGTTTGACTCAATGTGGTGGTAGTTTCTAGTGGAAAAAAACTGACAACCTAGAAAACTTTTGAGGGTATCTTGTGCAAATAAACTTTTTACTGTTTCAACCATAGCACACAATTCAACTACATTTCTCAACCCACACAGTGTTTCAATTCCTACCAATTCACCTTTCTCATTTCTTAATACAGATGGTCATATTCACATAAGCCAGGGAGTTTGAGAAGCTTTAAGTTAAAACAGCTACAAAAATGGATAACAGAATAAAACTTATAACTAGTACAGTTTAGAGGGACATATATTGTCTTTCAGAACAAACTACCCAGCAAACTAGAATCTACTAAGTTGTGAATAACAACTTTATTTCTGCAAAATAAAAGCACTTTTTATAGAAAGGGTTTTTACACAAGTCTTCTGGAGATCTTGCTACAAGCACTGAAGCATTTAAGAGTCTTTCACACAGATTTGGTATCAGTCAACATCAGGCCCCTCAAGAAGGGACAAGATACAAGGTACAACAGAAAGATGGAAAACTGGGTGGAAAGCATGAACACCAATGTGAAACTGAGTCAGCAAAAGAAAGGATTTTTCTCCTTGTAAGAATTTAACTTTTATACTTGGTAGCAAATATACTTACATCTTAAGTAAATCTTGTATCTGTAAGTAAATGGTTTACTATGGGCTATAAATTAGTACCATCCAAATGTCAGAGCAGAAATTCATATAACTTCATTATAAAGTACTGCTCAAGTTTAATACTGCTGAACATTTTTAACATCGCTTCCTCTTTCCTCAGTTGAAATTAGTAAGTTTTCTGCCTCCAACATTCTGGAGCAATAGCTGAGGCATCATGCTATTAAGTACTAAACTGTATCTGCTCTCCAGCAGTTCCTGGAACATGTTCATAATCTTTCATCATCTACCTTTTGCTTTATACTTCATCATATGGCTCATGCAATTTCTTGGAAAGCAATGTCCGAGAGAGCACAATCCATTGCACCAATATCTCATATGCACTTTAGGAACACATCAGTTTGTCTGCCTTTGACCTGTCATTCTCCTGTCTGCATTTTTATTTTTTCTAGACAAACTGTCTTTTCAACCAACATATTCTTCTATTGAATTTTGTCAACTCTATTATTAAAAGAAGGAAAAAAATTATCCAAAGACTGCAAACTCAATAGGGCAGAACAGCAGATCCAAACCAGGCTGTAGAGGCCATCTACAACAAAGTGCGTATTTGACCACATTACTTCTAACATCAAAGTGGTAAATAGGGTTTCTTCAAACTCAACTGAAAGCTTCCTAGGAAGGCTCAAAATGGATCTGAACATTAATCCACAAAATCAAAGCTCAACACAGATAAAACCATTGATTACTAGAAGCCTGTCTGAGCCTACAATGTAGTCCAATAAACCAAAGCACTTGTACCACCCTAAACTGATTGACTGTCTTTAAGTTTCAGGAGAGGAGTGACATGCTTGGGGCAACGCTGCTTCTTTACGCATCAGCTTGATTCAAATGAAATGCCTATATTGCTGAAGAAAGAGCACTGCTTCTCTACATGCTACCTTTGCCTTGCTTAGTGGGCCAGAAACCACAGCACAGAAACAGAAAAGCAGCAGCTCCAGTCACACAACAGTTTTGTTCTGAGGTGTATATTTTTTGTACTGGTGTGTGTGTGTGTATATACTCTCACACAAAGGGTAAAACAGTAAGGTTAATACAGAACACAGAAGCCCAACTGCAGGCTCCATTGACATCTTAATCATTACCGTGTGTAAGACACACACACCTATACCGTGTCACTAAATGACCACGTGTCTCTATAGCCTTTTATTATAACTTAACCCAGCCCATCTTGTATAAAGGCTGGATGGTGTTATGAAAGCATTTTCAGTCTACTATGATCATACACTTCTAGGCTTGCATTCTTTTTCCTTCCTGTTAAAACTACATGCTATTCAAACCCTGCTCTGAAAACAGAAATATTAAATTTCCTCTTGCAGTTTTATGAGACTACTATAATCTCAGAGCTTTACAATATGAATGAATTTGCCTGGACCCCTGTCAAAAACAATAAGATGACAGATTAGGGTTAAAATCTCCCATTAATGTTAGGTGCCCAAATACGCATTTTATAAATTTTTATACTTTCAACGAATACATTCAGTTGCCTTCAGGTGGAGACATCAGTATTCTCTTCCTTCCACTAGACTACTCAACTTCAAGGCAAACTCTCAGAAGCTATGAAATCCCAATTACTGGTCACCCAGAAAAAGTGTTGTTTACACGACTTTTCTAATACCTCAGGCAAATTCATTAACTGGACAGGGACAAAACCCACTCCTCTAGCATTCAACCGACCAAGAGATCTTAATTTATTTTTCCCACAATTGCTCACTTCACATACAGGTCTTGAGGCCAGACAGGAAATAACACTAAAAAGTCTTACAGCTTGTATAAGCAATAGTTAAAAATTCAGACTATCAAAACCTAGTGGTTTATACATTTAGTTCATCTAGAGTTGTTTTAAGAGTGATCTAATCTTTATTTAAAAACTCTTAATCATGGTCAAGCTGTAACTTCCTTTGTAAATTCTTCCAACAGAAGCACCAGAAACTCTCCACATGGTGGAGTTACTCAGCAGGCTGGTAGCACAGTGCACGTCCATGCTGACCACAAAGTCCTTCAAGCACTACGCTTCACTCTCTGATGCTCAGGAACCACAAACAGATAATGTGTTTCTTGCACCTAATATGTTCTCTACAGGTGCATCTACTTTTAAAACCTCAAGCAAAGCTCCAGCACTACTTCACACTGCTTTATGACAAACAAAGTTTGGGTTTTCTTCCTCTACCACAGATTATAGGATTGTTTCAGAATTAGAGATTCATACAGCAACCTGATGGAAGATATTCCAAAATGCCCTGTCGAGTAAGTCATAAATCACAGCTTTCTGGTTTAACTTTTGGCAAACAGACAAAGGTCCAGCCTGCATGTTTACAATGGGCAAAATCATTCTATCAGAAGAGGCATCCATCCAAATATCTTTGTAGACATTGCTTTCAGCACACTACAACTACCAGCAGAATATCATCGCTCTATCCAGTAGTTCACCCTTACAGTTTGACTCATGAATCACTGATTTCATACTAATCCCCAAGTCAGTCACTGTAGTTCACCCTTACAGTCTGACTCATAAATCAGTGATTTCATACTAATCCCCAAGTCAGTCATTGTTTCCTGGGTTTATAGTATGAACTATGCTCTGCACCTAGCTAGATTGCTTTTATTTACTCTCCTCATTTCCCTTTGCTTTTCTCAAGGCAAACACACATACACACAGACTGTTTCAAAGAAATAGTTGTATTGCTGTAAAAATAATCACATTATGCAATGCTCACTGCAAAACAAACGAGACAGTTTTAATAGATACTTGTACATGTCAGTTTTATTGTATAATTATCCTAGGGTAGCAGTACACACATCTGGACCCAATGAAGTAGCACCATTACTTGTAGGAACAAGTTATATGACATGAAGCAACAGAGATAACAACAGAAAAAATAAAGGTAGGACAGCTCTTTATTGCTACCATCAAAAGACAGCAATAGAGAGAAAAAATAAATCAAATAAAATTCAAAAGGTATACACGGGAAGGCAGATAGTTGCTTTATTTGCAACCAGGTTTGGCCTTCCACACAAACATTAAAGCTATAGAAAAATGTCCAAGAATTTTGTAAGATTGAAAGAGACATTAGTTGCTTCCCTATTTAGAATATGCACAATGTTCACTGATTCAATTTAAAGGAAGCTGCTTTGCTGCAACTTGTTGCCCAATTAAATAAGATGAGAAAAACAGGAAGCTATACTAAACTACAAATGAGTTCAGCAAATAAACTAGGCTTTGTTGAAGAAAAGCAACACTGTAACAAATATTTTAACCAGAAAGTAGGTACCCACTGACAAAAATATTTTTGAAGAACCTATCCTAGACATGGTGGAACAAAGCAAGTAAGGAAGCATTGAAAGCACTTCAAATGAAATGGGGAGACAATGAATGGCAGGCAGTGAATATGAGGGTTTAAATCAGTAGCATCTATGACAAAGAGCTTCATTAACCTGCAAAGTGTCAGCAAAGAAAAAAAACTGCATTTCTTCTCATGTTTTCTCTGCCAGTTTAAACAAGGTCTCCTTCCAAGTACTTCCTGTGAAAGCAACACTAGCTTGGCAACAAAACTGCCACCAGAGGACTATAAACATTTTTAAAAGGAAATTTTTGAGAGAACTAGCATCCCTTTCCCTATAACTGTACTAGAGAGCAGACAACATTTTGAGCACTCAAGCTTCTGCAGGTGACCCCACCCCAAAAGATGTTACTTCTCTTGAACGCTTAAATCACATCAGCTACGTAACGCCACCATTTTTTTCAAATCTGTGTACAGACAGCCCTGGTATCATAACACTGAAAACTAATTTAAGTAGGTCTTCACATCAAAGAACTACTGCAGGCTTCTTTCATCCCTCCCAGAAGAGGCTACATGGTGGGGGGGAAGAAAATACCCCCCACCCCTCCCCGCAAAAATGACACCAGTGCAGGTGCTGCAGACATGACAATATACAATAATATATATCCCTCTGCCTTGCAAAAATCAGTATTATTTTGCCCAAGTAATTTTCCCCAAATCAAATCATAAAAAGCTGAATTTCGGCAAGGCCTCACATGAGGAACAATCTGCAAAAGAAATCAAAGAGTCACTTACAAGGTTAGGAAAACGTAGTGTGCAATACCAGTTTTACAGTAAAAACAAACAACTTTGTCAAAACATTCAAGGCATCTTCATTCAACTTTCTCTTTAAAGTTAGTTATACTCATTGTCTGTTGTCTGTTGAGTTCCATCTTACTAATACAGATAGTATAAACGCTCTTCTAGGATAAGAGACTAGATTAGACAGACACAGTCAGGATATCCTACTTGTATTGTCATAGCATCATCACTCTTGGTTTTACAGTTTTCCCCATAATTCTGACACTTAGTGAGGGAAATAAAATACAAAACCAGAACACAACCAACAAGAATGTCAGTAAATCTTACATTTAAGCTACCTTCTTAAAAATCCTTAGTTAAAAGTCATCCATTCCTGCTGATTTCAAAAACACTTACCATTACTGTCATACATGACATTATTAAGAACACGGGAATGGACCATCATGGTCCTGCATGCTTACAATGTGGCAAAGACTGGCACAGAGTTTGCACATTCTGTTATACTCTACAGACCACTTTTCTTGAGTTCCCAGACAACATCCTCAGCACAGAAGGGATTGCTCAACATGTCAAGGGACTTTAATTTCCCAAATCCATCCCAGCATCATTCAACTTTATTCAAATTCAACAGTTTCATAAACGGACAATTAACAAATAGTTTTTGAAGGTCATAAACAGGCACTCTGTCATCACTGAACAAAAGTGTTCAAGTTTGTTTTAACATCACTGTTACATTTTTCCAATAGTTGCCTTCACTTCCTTGATACACGTTGGACAAAAGAACAGCTCAACTACTTTCATTGTATTGTACTTTCAAGACAATGACATTGCCATGTAGAAGTATTTATTAAAATGGTCTTGTTTGTTTTGCAGTGAGCATCGCACTCATGTACTTTTTGTCATGTACTTTCATGTTATCTACCTTGACTTCTGTAAGGCCTTTGACACGGTCCCACACAACATCTTTGTCACTACATTGGAAAGATATGGGTTCAATGGATAAGGAATTGGCTGGATGACCGCATCCAAAGAGTTTGAATCAACGGCTCAATGTCCAAACAGAGATCAGTAATGAGTGGTGTCCCTCAGGGGCCTATGCTGGGACCAGTTCTGTTCAGTATCTTTATTAATGACATAGATAGTGAAGGATTCAGTGCACCCTCAGCAGCAGTGAAGATGACAAAAAGCTGAGTGGTGCAGTTGACATGCCTAAGGGATGGGATGCCATCCAGAGGCACCTTAACAGGCTTGAGGAGTGGGACCCTGTGAACCTCGTGAGGTTCAACAAGGCCAAGTGCAGGGTCCTGCACCTGGGTCAGGGCGATCCCCAATATCAAGAGACTGGGAGATGAATGGACTGAGAGCAGCCCTGCAGAGAAGGACTTGCGGGTATTGGTAGATGAAAAAAAATCGGACATGAGCCAGCAATGCATGCTTGCAGCCCAAAAAGCCATTTGTATCCTGGGCTGCATAAAAAGAAGCGGGGCCAGCAGGTCGAGGGAGGGCATTCTGCCCCTCTACTCCACTCTGGTGAGACCCCACCTGGAGTACTGCGTCCAGCTCTGGAGCCCTCACACAGGAAAGACACAGACCTGTTAGAGCGGGTCCAGAGGAGGGCCACAAAAATGATCAGAGGGATGGAACATCTCTCCTATGAAGAAAGGCTGAGAGAGTTGGGGTTGTTCAGCCTGGAGAAGAGAAGGCTCCAGGGAGACCTTATTGCAGCCTTTCAGTACTTAAATGGGGCTTGTAAGAAAGATAAAGAGACTTTTTACCAGGGCCTGTAGTGACAGGACAAGGCTCAATGCTTTTAAACTGAAAGACGGTAAATTTCAGTTGGAGATAAGGAAGAAATTTTTTTATGATGAGGGTGGTGACGCACTAGAACAGGTTGCCCAGAAGAGTTGTGGATGCCCCATCATTGGAGGTGTTCAAAGTCAGGTTGGACAGGGCTTTGAGAAACCTGATCTAGTGAAAGATGTCCCTACTCATGGCAGGGGGGTTGGACCAGATGATTTTTAAAAGGTCTCTTCTGACCCAAACCATTCTATGATTACTAGCAAGCAGTGCTACTAAATGCTATGTAGTGCTACATGCCACCTTCATGACCAAGTCAGGACCCTAAATTTTAGGAAGGCAAACTTCCAGC
>VYZW01027200.1:1909-39919 GCA_013401315.1 Balaeniceps rex
TGTTAAAAGAAAGGGATTTGTGACAGGTGGCTGTCTTGATCGCGCTGTTCCTAGTACTGCACATCAGCAATATCCCCTCCCATTGAAATCAGAAAGCATTTCACGGGCATATTCCTGGGATCGCCTAACCTGTTGCTTCGAAGCTTACTCCTTTATAGCATTAAGGAAGACATTGTTAGAGGTGAAAAGACTACCTGTGTGCTACACCTCTCTGGCTTTGTGCATGTGAATATCATTCCTTCCCTCAAGCAAACTGGGTGGCAGTATAACCATTTCCCTCTTTTGGGAGACTCACTGGAAAGGTCTTAATGCACCACAGATGTCTTTCAAGGAACCCACCGGCAAACACAGCTTATGTTATGCCAGCAGAAGTCAGGCTGAATCTAGTCTCTAGTGTGTAGAGTGTAAGGTAAGCATTTGGAACGGAGAAAAACCTGCTTCTTTAAGGCAAAGTGCTATCTTTTAGATCTGCATTCCTGGGCTACCTGCCCTGTGTTGAATAATATCGAACTATCCAGTTCAAGCTCTAAGCTTTTACTGGGAGGTAAAATCATGTTTGTGACATACCTTACACACAGCTTAGTGTCTGTTTTATTAAACACTGCAGGGTTTCTCTAGTCTTGCACATCTTGCTTCATAGCCACCCTTTTGAACTTGCTTCTTCCAGGTACCATCATCATTTGATGACTTTGCTAGTTTTTTTTCATATTTCTGAGATCACTGAGAATAATTATATTGGGTCAGACAAAAAGTTTGCTTCACTTGGTACCCTACCTGACAGTGACTAGCAAGAAGTAAGTATACAATGACGCTTCCCTGAGGATATCCTCCCTCCTTCCAGTGGTCTGAAGCTTACAGCCTTCCCGTGCTAATGGGTCTGCCTGTCTCTCTGTGTATTTTGGCCCTTGTTTTTTCTTCAGTAAACTTGTCTAATTTTTAATCCTCTCATGACAATGAGCTACCCAGTCTGAGCATGTAGCAAACGGTGCCCTTTCTTTTTCTCGAATTTAAAGCATGCATTTCATAGCCACTACTTGTGGTGTCTGCTGTTAGTATGAGCCATTCCTGTCACTTCCCGGTGTGTATCTGTTGATCTTACCTCCAAAGATGGGAGGAAGACCTGTTGCTTGATGCTGTTTGCTCACTTCTCCCACTCCTTTTAAGGTTGTTTCACTCTGCTGGTCAGGTTAAAGCCCTGATTAAAAAAGATGTTTGATTTTTTTGATATTGTGTGGTATGTGTAATTTGCAAGACACAAGTGTTGTGCCTCAGGGCAAAATATCTTTGCTAAACTCTGCTATAATTGCAGGTTCTTGTTGCCAAGTGACCTGGCAGTTTGTATCTTTTGATAATGCACTTCCCTCTATGTGGGAATGCTGCTGATTTTCTCTGGCATTACCAAGTGAGCAGGAGTCTGAGTGCACTGTGTAAGTATCCAGAGACATGCTTTCCCTCGGGCGATGCAGAGTAGCTGAATGTTTTAGTCTGCCAAAGCCAGAAGGAAAGACCTTTTGGACAGGGCCGGTACTTGCACTGCAGAATGGTGACATTCTGCTTTCTGTGCCGGTAGGGATGAGCTTGTCCTTCTGGCTCACTCTCAGCTGGTATCGCCCTACCCCATCCTACGCCCTGTCCACGGCCGGTCTTTTCCAAGGGAGCCAGGAGCTAGTTACCTGCAGAGGCTCTGATTCAAGCAAGCATGTAAGCACATGCTTGAATCCCATTGACGTCAGGGAGACTTCAGCATGTTATTAAAGTTAAACATATGCTTAAGGGGTTTGCTGAAGTGTGGCTTAGATGCAGATGCTGTCCGCCAGATGTGCTCTCAGAAGACTTGGAAGTCTCCCTGGTGTTGTCACATTTACAAGCTAATATCAGCAGGAAGCCTACTGGACATGTGTAATATGTCCTTCTGTATTCAGAGGAAAGACACTTCAGAGAGAAGTGATGTGAAATACCCAACTGCTGTGCAAACTCGGCCAGATCCTTGCTAGAAATGGGACAGCTTTGCTGAAAGGAGGACTTGCAGGGGCATAAATAAATCCTGCACCTTTACAACTTTTCTCCCTGACCTTGTGATGCGTAAAATACGTGTGACCTTTGTTGCTATTTGAACCCTGGCTTGTTTTGTGAAAAATTACAGCTGTATTTTAACCCCTTGTGCTTGGATTTGGTAACAGGCTTTTAAAAAAAGGTTTTGTCTTATACACTTTCCTCATACCTGCAACTTAATGTGCATAGTAAATGTACAGGATGTGGAGCTGAAATGCAGATAGAATTAATCATTGAATTTTTCACCTACTCCTCCAGTGCTGTTTAAAGTTTACAGTAGTGTATTTGAGATCAGATGCTGACTGTACTAAAATACTGCTACTTTCCTATCAAGTAGGATACCAGGAGGATTTAAGCTTTAAAAAAAAAGTTGTGATATATTCAAGCTTTTCTTTCTCAGAGTGTCTGTGAAAAAGTTTACTAACAGTATTTGGACTTGTTTCAAAGCAGAATCCTAAGCAGCCGGTGTCCAAATAGTTATAGTTAGGGTTTTTTTTAGCTAGTGACTTGCTTGTGAACATTGTTGATCACAAGATATCTAGGCTTTCTAAGTCCACGCATTGTTTGTGGAAAGCTTGATGGTAGCAGTATTTCAGTACTGGGAAAGCCAACGTCAAAAGCTGCAGTGCCAAGAAGTGAATTCCTTTCAAGGAGACCTCCTGGGAGCTCCTGACTTCATCCACTCCAGCAATTCAACACTGTTGTACCAAAGCATGGCATTAGGTTTCCCTTAACTACTCGGGTGTTTCTCTCTTTTCCAAGCAAAATCACATAGCGCTTCCTTCTAAGCTAGTACTGGCTTGCATTAACTTTCATGCTTCTTGTCTGTGAAATTGAAGAGGAATTTGCAAATCCTCTTCCAAAGCTGGAAGAGGGAAAACTTGCTGGAAGTGGGAAAACAAGCATTCTGTTCTGCTTGGTTACTCATTCACAGATCTTTCGGGATGAAATTTTTCGAATACTGACCATGTTGTGGATTGCCATTCTTTCTGGAATATGTTTTAACATTATAAATAATTGCTGAGAAAGGCCTGAGGTAGATGGAGCAGCTTGACAGCTGATACAGAAGCAATCAAGGTCTCAGGTCTGCTTCACCATCTTGCCTGTACCTTGCCTGCATACAGTATTTGTACTGTGTGAAGTGTCTGAGATCACTTTCACTGTTGGGTTTGCTTTAGAAGATGCTAAAAGCTAAGTGGATGTTTTATTATTTCCTGGGTATACAAGTATCTTGCGGCCATTCCTGTTTCAGGGAGGTAACTGGTGGTGGTGGTGTGGCAGTGATGCTAAGACTGTGGGTGAAGCAGGCTTTGTAGATGGAGATGATCTCTTTGGTCACTATTCACTGCTGCAATCTTTCTGGAAAGTGTTTTGTAGTCCAGGCAGGGAGACATTCTTGTCCTAGTAATGACTGAGATAGACTTCCAAATACTCCTGGTTCATGCATTATCCACAGTAGTTACTTAAAAATAATGAAAGCTCGCCGCCTCTTGAGGCTTTGGTAGAGCTACATCTGTCCATGGGTTGCCTTAGTCAAATAGAAATCCTGGAGTTTGATACCATGACAGTGTGTAGAAGAGGGGAACAAGGAGAGTCCAGCAGCTATGGCTTCACTCTAAGTGATGGGAGACCTGTGGTTTGATTTATTTGGGTTTTTTGCGGATTGCCTGGGACAGCTTTCCTAGTGCTGGTTTCAAAGTATTGACTTCGGACAGCCCCAGGTAGTTCAGCTTAGGATAAGCTAGAGAACTGGTGCTAGGCACCTGAGCTACTCACACAATCAGGAAAGAGGAGGTGCCTTCAGAGGCTGCATTAGTGCTCCTGGGCTCAGAGTTAGGGGCTGCCTGGGGCTAGCTGGGAGATCCTAAGCATGAGGATTTGTGAATGCTTCTTTCTTCTTAGAGTTGAGATGTTGGATTTAAGTCTGTCCACTGGGGCATCTCTGTCCACTCAGGATTTACCCTACCTTAAAAGTAAGCCCTGAGAAGAGGGGAGTGAGAAAAGATGAGCAAAAGCATCCTCCATCTTTTGTACTGAAACAAGAACATGGGGAGCAAAGAGTGTGTGGTTTGTGGCCAGGAAGAGTGCAACCACGGGGAAGCTTCGTTTTGTTGCCTGGCAATTAGCACAGACACTTGAAAAAAGACAACCTGCCTTCCCATCCTGTTCCTTTATCCAATTGCTGCAGAATGTAAAATGAATAAACTCTCGTGGGAGGAGAGACCACAATAGGGTCTTTCCTCTTTCAGCTAGCTGTCCTACCTGCTGGGGAAGAGTGTGAAAGTTGTGGATTTGCCTTCCCTCAGGCTAAGAGTGGAATTGAATTTGGGATTTCCCTTGTTTTGCATGGCTGCTTTACAGTGTGGGCTAGTTGCAAAAGGTGTGTGCTACCACTGTTTCGGCTTGTTCTTCCTCCCGTGTTTTATGGTGATCCCAGTGCTGTCTTAATGGGTTAGATGTGCTGAGAGCACAGCTGCCTGGTCAGGGACACCCTAAAGTCTGTTTGTGTCTGTAGTCTGGGTTTGATTACAGCATAGTTTAGCTGGGAATGGCAGGACACATCAGTGTAGGCATGGGTGTCTCAGCTTGGGCACCTAAGCACTCAGCAGGTGAGATGCATACTAAAAAGTGCAACGGTGTCGTTCATTTTCCCCAGCACTGGGCACTTTTAAGATTTGGCTGGTCAGGGTGCTGGGCCATGCTTTTGCCAAGGAAGGTTGGACCAGATGATCCTTGAGGTCCCTTCCAACCTATGATATGGTATTCCATGTTTATAATGTTTAAGGAGATAAATTTTGTATTAAGTCTAAGCTGGTGGGTTTAGGTTCTTTGAGACTGGAGAAATGTTGTCTTCTTGCTTCTCCTAGGATGGGGGTGCCTGTCTATCTAGGGTGACAGATGACTTTCAAACTAGCCACAACTTTGACACAGTCACATTAGGCAGGATGGACAACTTCCCACTGGCTGAAACAAAGATGTCACTGGAGGTGAAGGATGTGAATTCTCACAGTCAACCGCCTCTTAATAGAGCCTCCTAATGTACATCCCCAAGCGTTTCCAGGCAGTCATTCCTAGTACACACCGGTGGTTTTGGCTGTGATGTGTGACCTCATTAACGTAAGGTTTTGCTCTGCTTTTATTCCAGGTCGTCAGAGCTGCTGAAGAAGCTGCTTCCACCCTGGCGAGTTCCATCCACCCTGAGCAATGCATCAAGGTGCTTTGCCCCATCATTCAGACTGCAGATTATCCAATTAACTTAGCTGCCATCAAAATGCAGACAAAAGTCATCGAGAGGATTTCCAAGGAATCGTTGCATCAGCTCCTTCCCGATATCATTCCTGGGTTGTTACAGGTACAGAATCCCATGTCACAAATGCTCCTGAGCACAAACCACCATTGAGTAATTTGTGAGGTCTGTGACCTAAGAGAGAACAATGGACCCTCTGGGGCCGGATTTTGGTAAATTTAAGTTTTAATCCGTCTAAGTTTTTTATATTTCAGCTTTTGATGTTTTTAATGTTAAGGAAACGAAAACTCAGATTTCTATGTGTGTGTTCTACAATTAGATGCCTTGGCCTGATCCTAAATAAGCCAGTAGCAGCCATGTAATAAATTTGAGAATAGGAGTTAGCCACATCTTATGCTGTCTCAGTACATCCCAAGCAATACGTCTCATAGTCTCCTTGAATTCTGCTGAGCTGTTCTGCAATTTGATTGTACTTCGCACTTGAATTTGAATCCCAGCAGGCAGGCTAGTCCTCTCTTCTTTCCTCTCTGAAATCAGGACCAAACTTCTTGCTGACTTCATTCAGCCTCTTTCATAACCCCCTTAGGCTGTGTGTTTGCCAGTGCTAAGGCTTGGTCTTACATTGTGAAGTTAGCTTTCAGGGTAGGCTGTAGCAGTGTTGTCTTCTGTTCCCTTGCACAAGCAGCTGGCAGTACCAGTGGCTGGGATGAGGCTGCAAGCAAGAAGGAAATAAGGGGAGGTAGCAGTGAGGGAGGAGGGAGAATGTGCGTGTGTATGTTAACTGGGGAGGGATTGCAACAGGAACAAATCAGTCAACGTGAAAGGGTGGATAAGACTTTAGTGGAGAACTGGGATAAAGAAGCCTCCTCTTAGTGAGCATGAAAAGTTGGAAGGACAAGAGCAAAGTCAGAAACTACCTTTGAGCATCCTAGCATTTGTCCCAACTTTGTAGTGTCAGCTCTTGCAGTTCTTTTCTTAAATCTCAACTTCTGGGAATCAGGCAATTCTGTATTGATTGAAACTTTTGTTGTAAAAATTTTTTAGCCGTGATTGTTGGCGATTACAATCTGAACAGTGGAGCTTCAATGCACTGGAAAAGTTTGGGAGCAGCATGCCTCTAAAAATGCAGTTGTATTTGTTTCATTAAACTCCTTCTATGTCTTAAAATGGATCTTGTTTTGGAGCCTAGTTTGCTGTTTTGCATCTTGGAGCTGCCAGTGATATTTCCTCATCTTAGAAACTCTTAGTGATCAAAGCAATCTACTTATGTTTTGGGAAGTATTTTGGGATCCTTCTGGCTGAAGCACTGTGTTCGGAGGGGATCACCTGTGTGCTTGTTTACTGTGCTAAGGGTATCGGCAGAGTGGTGAAGAGGTGAGGAGCGTTGGACAGCAGCAGTGTGAGCACAAGTGTGTAGCTCAGCAGCCTGGAGCAGGATCCCCATGAGCAGATGGGGATCTCCATGCAAGAACAGGGCTTGGCTGAGGAAAGTCATGGTGCTTGCCCTGGTTCTGATGTGGAGCCCTGGCTCCCTTGGAGCTGGGGGGATAGAGCTGGGCCGCGAGGTACTCTCCCATGTGCTGCATCTCGATACCCTCAGGTTGAAGAAAGTTTTGAGCCCGTGTCATCTCCTCAGTGAATGCTCTAACCATTGGGCTGTGTTATTAGATGCCGGGAGAAGAAGCAGCTGCTGCCTTGCAGGCAAGTTGGCAGATGGAGAGGTGGGGTGATGGTCCCACTGGTGCATATGGGGCAGGCCCTACCTGCCTAGCACCCACTGGGACGCGGCCCTCTCAGGCCTCAACACCGCACGGATCTACCTGCCCCTACAGGAGCAATTTGGGATGCACACATGAGCAAAATGCCAGGCCCATAGGGAAACTTGAGGTCAAGCAGAGACATCTGATAAGTTCAGGAGCCTTTGGATTGGGACCCACAGAGAGAGTCCTGCATCCTAGCTGTTCTCCTAGCAGTGGGTTGTGTCTCTGGGGGTGTTCCTCTGCTCTGGGCCTGGGCTCAGCCTTTTTACCCACCTCGATCCTTAATAGCTTGATGTTTCTCTGAGCTCACCTAGGTCTCGTTCAGTGCTCTCTGGGATTGCAAACTGTCATTTCAGACTGCATTTTGGCCCTGCAGCTAGAACACCAGCCCTGCTAGCCGGTGTCCTGGCAGCCCCATCCATGTTGCATCCCTCCTCCTGGCTTTCCCGGCAGAGGTCACCCTGCATCCGGAGGAGCCAGCATCCTGCAGGCTGAAGTGATGTCTGTGTTTCTGATGGGATAGCTGCTCAGTGATGATATCACTGCCCAAGTACAGGACTGATGTCACCAGCTGCTGAGTGACCTGGTGGCTAGTTTGAGCTCTCCTGAAGCTGCCAGAGATCCGGCACACCTATAGGGATCTTTCAACATGTTCTTTTCTGTGGTATTTCCTACCTGATAAGTAATCAAAAAGCTCCAGGTTGTAGGACTGTTATACACAGTGTTTAAGCCCAGTGCTTTTAAAGAGTTGGAAAACATCCGTGATGACTCTTTTTGCAGTTTCTAATGCCTGGATAGAGCTATTCTGTCCAAACAGATATTTGGGCAGAATATCTGTTCACAAAACAGGATTCTGGCTTTCATGTTGTGAGTGATATAACAGGCCATTTTGCTGCAAAATTCATCTTCATTTGTAACTTCACTCTCAGGAGCAGAATTGGTTTCCTTTGGGTTAGATTTGGGTCAGGAAAGACTCTTCTGAAGGCAAGATGGGAGCATGAGGGCTCCCCTCCAAGAATTCCTGGCCATCCAGGATAGCATATAGTCATCTGAACTGGACGCGGGAATGTGTATATTGGATAGAGTCCTGAGCTCATGTTGGTAAACTGTTTGTTGTTGCTTAATGCTATAAATAACAAGATATTAATAACTTACAACATGATAGTAATAACTAATAATATAAGGAACAAATAGGATGTACTGGGTGATTGTATTCTCCTGCTCTTTGAGGATTCAGGTTGCAAACAGTCATGTTAAGAAGGGCCTTTCTGTTGATCTGTTAGGTCAGCCACATTTGCAAAATGTTCATCAGCTCTTTAGTGTATTGCTCTGGAAGGGTGTTGGCGAGTGCTGTTAGACTTCTGACCACCTTTTTTTTTCTTGTTTCCTAGGGTTATGATAATACGGAGAGCAGCGTCCGTAAAGCTAGCGTATTTTGCCTAGTGGCAATTTATTCAGTAATTGGAGAAGAACTGAAACCTCATCTCGCACAACTCACAGGAAGCAAGGTACAAGAGTAATGCACCTCTGGTGTTTTGATAATAGCCAGCTGAGCGGCTTGCGTTATTAGCAGCAAGACCAGTGCCTTCACGGTAGCTCTGGGTCAAGTTCCCTGTACTCTATTAAATCCTATCTCACCCTGCCAAACACCACTAGAACAGCACAGCACTTGCTCAGCAGTATGAGCATTTCAAATCCCACAAAGCAAGTTTTGATGGGGTTCAGGGATCAGTTTCATTACACATCTGATCCCGTGTAACTGCAAGCTGCCACCGTGTGGGTCCTTCCCACTACAGCCATGTTTACCTTGCCTCTTCGGCGTTGCATCCAGGGGTGACCATGCAGTGAGTTGGATCGGCTGGCTGCTCTGGCTGAAAACCAGATCTGCAATACAAATTAATTACCTTTCAGTCCGCTCTGCAGCTGCACAGGTAATCTAGTGCAAAGAGTGGTGGGAATGCATGGCTGAGATGGGTGGGAGAGCAGGTCCTCTCAGCAGCAGGTTGTGATTAGGGCTAGTAGAAATGCAGGTAAAGCTTCACTCTTAATAGCATGGCAGATGTGCCCCTTTCCTCCTGGGACACTAGCAAGCTCAAGTGACCCTTCAAAGGATTTTGTGCCCTGGAGTCAGGTTAGCAGCAAAACTCAAATTCTGACCTGATGCTGCAAAGGAAATCAAGTCCTTAATTCAGCTCTGCCCTTCAGACAAGAGCTGGCATTTTTTGTTGAGGTGGGTGGTGTTTGATTGCTTTTCAGAGCTGCTCAGGAAGCCGTCACAAGATTTCTTCTCCTGTTTGCAGTCGTCATACCCAAGATTTTTCTGCAATTTTAAGATGAATTCTGCATTTTTTGTTTCTGCAATAGATCTCTGCATGTGAATAGCTACTTAGTTCAGAGGACTTTGTTCTGTTATTTTGAAGCAGTAACTTGGTGTAGGCCAAAACAACCCGAGACTGAGGACACTTGGATTTTATTTCTGAATTGAGTTGCCTTGTCCTTAAACAAATTACTTGTGCTTCCAAATTGCTCTGGAAAGAGACAGCTGTGGGTGCTGAGGTTTACTTCATTATATTTGGGCAGTTAGGAAATCCCCCTATAAAATGTTGTAGAGACTTTATCCCAGTATCCTAGGTGCCACAGACTTACTCCACCACATAACTAACTATAAACATGTGAGTAATTCTTCTGGGTTTACGCAGACTGCCTGCATGTTTAAAGTTAAACGTGTGCATGAGTCATTGCAGGATCTGGAGCTAAGGTGGTAAGGCAGAAAAAGAAAACAAACCCGTGCAAAAGAAGCATATAGTCAAAACAGCTGCAGTTTCACTAGATGTACCAAGTTAGTGAAGATATTTAAATGTCATTGCAAATGAACATTTTTATAAAGCATAGAGGGTTCAGGGTGTTTCCTAGGAGGGACCATGGCTATTGGATTGCTGGTGTGCCTGCAGCCCCACTGACCTCCATGGGAATCCTGCTTGCCCAGAGCAGGCTGCAGGATTGAGGTCTGTGAACTGATGGCTGCTGAAGTGAAATGCAAGAGGTTTTTCTAAATCCCATTAAATCTGTCTGTAACTTCAGTGGGACTAGGCGTACCCTTCTGCCTCTGTTCTGAAATGTGCTCAGCTTTGCTTCTGCTTTTCCTCCAGAGAGCTCAGTGTCAGCTCACTCAAAACTGAGTTCGCTGCAGAACGCGAGTTTTAAGATTTGCAGTTGCCTTTTTTCCGCCTGTTTTTCCTGGCATCTTCTCCTGATGTTTGTTTGTTTCTTTCAGATGAAGCTACTAAACTTGTACATAAAGAGGGCCCAGACCACCAACAGCAACAGCAGTTCCTCTTCAGACGTTTCAACGCACAGTTAATGGAGATATGTGGACATATGTGTAGACTTAGAAGCAATCAGCGGTGCCTCTCAGAGACCTTTCTGCTACTCTTCACTGGCTCACTCCATCAGCTCAAGGAGGCCATGCAGATATTTATTGCAATCAGTATTTTAGTCCCTTAAAAGCTTTTACGTAGACTCTTACTGGTATTGAATGTAAAGGAAGCAAGGTCTGTGTTGCAGTTCTTCATTAAAAATGAACAACAGAAAGCCATACTTAAACATATTTGTATAGCCTGCTGAAATCTTGGAAATATGTTTAGGTTAGCGTTCCAAAACAGTCTAAGAACCTGGACACGCGTAAAGGTCAAACAAATCTTGTTGGCTTAGTTCATACCCAGTTTTAGTTTCTGTGTGTTAGTTACCTGCTCTCTCTCCCCATGGCTGCAGCCGTTCTGGCTAGGTTCTCCTCTTCTTACAAGTCTTGTGTTCCTGTTTTGTACTCCCTGTTGCAGCTTGCGTAATGTGCAGGGCTCTCCATGGGGAGATCTTTGCAGATGTGGCTGCGATTCCAGCCTCGGATGCTTTAATACTGAGAGATATCAAGTGAGTAATGAAAAAGTAGGTTCTTTTTAAACACCTGAGTCTTTGTACATAGTTCTTCTGACAGATCTCTGATGGGTTGATTTCTCTATAACTGCTCTCCAGCCAGCTATGCGGTGCAAAACAGCTGGGCTCTTGCTCCTTTCATTGACTGTGTAAATATTTCTCCCCTCCCAACCCATTCGTCTCTTTCATACGCTCAAAAGACTCTCCAGGTTACTTGTTACTCCCCCAAAGGGAACCTGAGACGCAATTCTGGGAGCGATGCATGTGATGGGACACTGGAGTTAGGTGGGTGGGTGTTGGATTAGGCTCTGAGTGCGTCCATGGGTGGGCAGTGGCTGGCAGGGCTGTATCTCAGTACTGCCTTGTGAGGCTGGCTGCATTTTTCTTGAAGTCTGTAGCGTCAAAGGGCTGATCTGCTGCTCTGACCTGACCCGCTGGTGTTGGGTGGTAAATGGCTTTGTCCCCACAGCTGCTTTGGGCAAAATGTTCATCCCAGAGGACAGAAAGGGCATCTGAAACTGAACAAAAGGACCCCCTGGAAGCACCTGCTGAGCCAGCTGGGACAGTGCTCGTTGCCTGCCACAGCTCCCCTCCTGTGCCTGAAGAGCCTGCAGTGGTGTTAGCTGCCTTTAGAAACCTCCTTCTTCCTGGCCAGCCCCATGCACAGCCCTGCTGGGTGCTCTGCATTTTGGAGGGGTGCGGAGGGCCCTCGCTGGGCACTGCTGCCAGCAGGGTGCTTTGGGTGAGGGTGCAGTGGGGCAAATCTGATGACACAGACCAAGTCAGAGCCAAACCAGCAGCAGTCAAATATGCCAACATCACCCTTCCCCAAAGGGAGACCCTTCTGTTTGCAGAGGGTGAACTCCCCCTGCCTCTGCCTGTAACCAGGGGAAGCAGGAGGATGCTAGTGCTGCGTTTGGCCCTGGGCTGGATCCTGGCTGATGGTCATGCCCACCCCAAACCTGCAATGGATCAGAACTGGGTTTTTGCCCCCAGTGCCAGTGATGCAAGAGGATGGTGGGGCTGCAGCTGTGTGCTCCCTGGCTGCTCTCAGTGCCTTGGTCTCCCTCCAGCCCCCTCCATTTCCCCTTTGGGGAGCTGAAGGGACACCTTGGTAGCCTACTGAGAATGTGAAAGTTTGCAGTACCGCAGCAGGGGAGCGCAGTGGGGAGGGTAAAGCCCTCTTGTCCTCCCTTTCCATCAGTGCATCCCTGTGTGTCTCAGCCCCGGCCCAAGGAGCTATGTTGGGAGCTCCCTTCCCAGTCCCCAGCTCAGGAGGGGTTGGGGCTGGTGAGAACTGTGCAGAATTGGGCTGCAAAGCTTGTTGGTCCCTTTCCCTCCTGATGTGAGAGTGGGGGAGGTGACCTGCTCCTGAGAGATGTGTTCAGGCTTTTGCTGGCTACAGGGCTAATTCCCTCATCTTTCCCAATGAGTAATGCCATGGCAGGAGAAACCACGGGATCCTGGTGGGTGGGATTCCCCCAGGGTCCTTCCGCAGGCTCAGAAAAGCCATCCTCGCTAGGGGGAGGATTGGCTGCTCCATGGTTGGTGTCTCCCTTTCCGTGGACCATTCCTGTTCAACATCTTTCAGTATGCTTGTTAGAATATTCTTTTTTAATTTTTTGAATGATTCAAATTATTTTAGTTTAACACAAATTTATTTTCCCTTTTGAGGAAATATTCAGCCGACCTGTTGGCAGCAGTTAGCTGTCTTGTTTGAATTTTTAGTAGTGGGTTTGGTTTTTTTGTTGTTTTTTTAATTTGTACTCTAACTGCTTAGTATTTATGCGCCTCTACCCGTCTCAGTTCAGCATCTTCTGTTCCAGTTGTGGGGTTCAGAAGGTCAGCATAGCTGACCAGATGGTGTTTAGTCCCTCCTAGCTGTGATGGAGCTTGGTCCATCACCATTTGCTGTTTGTTTGTTGGGTTTCTTTTTTTTTTTGTATGGCACACTGTAGCAAATCTCCAGGAATTGAATTCCTTCTCAAATGATTTTATATATTTTATAAAATCCTGTTAGTATGCACTGAGAGTGAACGCACTGTAACGTCCCTGAACTGACCCTAGCGCGTGCGCTGACACTACAGTAGGAGTGAACAGCTCGTCCTTCAAAAGACGCGTGCAACCTGCTGCGCCTCCAGCGACGAGTGTGTGTTTTCCGATACTATTGGCACACTTGGGGCTGCAAATGGTAGAACCAGGCCTTACTTTCTGAATCAGATTCTGTTCTGTCAACAGATGCTCATTAATGTGCTACTTAATTTTATGTGAGTCAGTCGAGGACTGTTTATCCTTTGAGTACTCTAGAAGTATGTTATACCTGTATACAGTAGAGAGCATTCTGCTTAGGTATTTATAAATCATTGCGTATAATGTACATAGTAAGGTTCTTTAGTATGTTGAACATGACCCGATTTTTTTTTTTTTGGTGTTTCCTTTGAAGTACTCAAAGGGCTAGCTCTGAATGTCACCTCTCTGATCTCCAGTGTTCTGACTTCAAGCTGTACAATCATTTTGTTTTCTATTCAGAAGCATAAAGGTCTCTCTGGCTACAAATCACAGTGTCCACGCATGCTTGCAGAGAAAGATCTGCATGCTGGCAGTGCCTCACCGCACTGGTGAAGCTTGTGTTCACGTTCTCCTGGCAGTAGCCACCTACTGCAGCTGCCTTTTTTTTTTCCTTGCTGCCCATTATGCAGGGCTTCAATTTTTCGTACCTTTAAAAAAAAAAAAAAAAAAAAAAAAAAAAAGAAAAAAAGAGAAAAAAAAAAAGTGTATTTTATTTGCCCACCATGCTTTAAAAGTCTGAATGGGAGAAAACTCTCAGCAGACAGCAGCTCCTGGCTGCAAGGTTGCTGAAATCTCAGATGTGGATGTTTTTTCTGCCATTGGCTGCACCAGTGCTCCGTGGGCATGGGCAAATACTGGATCCATCCGCCCCACAGGTCTACGTACTGTAGTTCTCATGTAGTGCAGAAATATCGAGGCATGTGGCTTTCTTAAGGTACACTATGTGTGCTTGCCTGGATTACAATACAATACGAGACTGTCTTTTTTTATTGCTTATTACTAGCTTACCAATAACCTGTATAAGTAATGTAACTTGCATCTTTGTCATCAAAACCTTTTCTCCCCACCCCTTTATTTATCAAGCATAATATTACATATTAAGGGACAGACAACTAGACCTTTGTAGAATACAGCAGGACATTGCTAACAATGTTTTAAGTGGGAAGTAAAAACTGCTCTGAAAAATGCCAGCCATGAGAAATGACTTTGGCACCGTGTTCATGCGCATGTATTTTTTTCTATTTTTTCCGCTTTTGTCATGTTACATCCATATCTGTATTTATATCTCATTTGTTTCACTTTTGAGTGTATCATGGCAATTGTACAGATGTTTTTTGTTAACATTTATGTGATAGAATTTGCTAAAAAAAAATTAAAATAAAACCTTTTGAGTTTGCCCTAGAATAAGTGGAAGTTGGACTTCTTTTGGGGGGAGGAATATTAAAGTAGATTCATTATCCAACACAGCTCCTCACTCCAGCAGTCTTTGCTTGCAAAGGATTTGCTGTTACTCCTGCCCTGGCTGCTGTGTTTTCATGTATTAATTAGCGGGTGCATGGTGGTCTGGCTGTTTCCTACAGGCAAAGTCATGTAACTCAAGGAGCAAGGGCTTCAAAAGATGCCTGTGTTATGAGGCTCATTAAGAGAATTGCAGAGGTTTTAAAATACATGGCAGTAGAAATTTGGGTGATGAAGTGTTTGGGGAGGTGAAGGGGTGCTAGGAACTGTGCAGGTCCCTGTGCCTGGTACCAAAAGACAAAGAACTTGAATTTGAGGTAGCCAGGGAGCCCGAGCACTCAAGTGCTTGTGTGATATCCTGGGGGAATAATAGCTCGTCACAATTTAAAAAGCGGTAGTGAAGCTCTGCTCTACACTAGGGAAACGGATCCCCTAAGGTGTGACTTTTACCTCAATGCTATTTCTTTAGCATTGAGGTGAAAGTTCCTCAGATACCTTGTGGTGCGTGCAAGGGAGTCAGGAGAACACAGGAGGTTCAGATTTCCTACGGGAGGCTTTTGGTGTGCATATTCCCATACTCCTGTATGTGGAGAGTGTTACGGTGTGCGAGCACCAGCATTCAGGACACGGTGGTTCTGGCCATGCTGCATAAGGCACTGCTAGTTAAACATCCTCCCTCTCTCCTCCTGCAAGAGGGTTCTTTTACCTGCCCTTTTTACTCTCCGGCTTGTTACTGAGCTAGAACAAGTTTGACAAATTTTTTTTTGAAGTTTCAGACAGGCGATAGCTTTGTTTAGCTGCAGACCCTTCACAGCATCAGCAGCCACTGAGCCCTGCCTGTGCCAGCCCAGGGACCCTTCTGCTCAAGATTCAGGGGCCCAGCTGGGAGCAAGGAGCAGCGATTGCTCTCCCTGCTGCAGATGGACCATCTCATCCCTGTGGAGGCAGGGTCTTTTTTGACTCTGCCACATGTCAGAGCAGTATGAGGAAAAGTCCACCCTTGCCCAGGATTCTTCCCAGAGCACTTCCCACGTGTGTTTTTCTCATCCAGTGCCAGGTACCTGTGGTTATAAGAAAGGGAAGAGAGAGTGAATAGAGCACTGTCTTGTCTGTGCCTTGTAAAACTCCAGATGCTGGCCTAAGTTAGCCTTACAGCCCTGAGGGATTTGGAAAAGCTCTGAAGTCTGAGGCATTGCAAATGTGGTATTAGACAACCCAAGCTGGGGAGCTGGATTTCACTGACACGTGCTTAAAATGGTCAGTCCTTGCAAAACCCTTTGTGGGGGCCAAGGAGAGGGACATCCCGCAGATGCAGAAATAGGTCATTCTGGCAGTTCAGGGAAGACTCATGCAGGGCTGTTTGCATGGCTGGAGGTCTCCTTTCCCTCTGGAGCACCAGGCAGCAAGGGCTGGGCCAGAGGAGGCTGGGTGTTCACCTACTCCATCTCCAGAGAGCACCTCTCTGTACCCCGCGACTGGTTTTTACCAAACCTTCGTGCTGTTGCTTGGGTTATGAGGACCGAAGGCCAAGAAGCAGCTGCAGCTGCTGGCTCATCACCAACCATTGCCAGATGCACAGAGCTCCTCTTGCGGAAGTTCTCTTCTCCCAGCAATGGCTCATGCCTCCAGGCACTCACTGCAGAGGTCTGACCCTCTGCTGATCTCCTCAGAAAATACACAGATACTGCCTTGGTGCTGAGACTTGCACCTTCGAGGGTGCCAGCACAGGTCACCCCTCTTCGCTGTGGGAGCAGCGTGGCAGAAGGCAACAATTTTGCAGGATGCAACCACAGCAAGTGAAAAGCTCAACAGGAGCATCCCAGAGCAGTTATTCCCAATGAAATACAGGAGCAGAAGAAAATAATCCTCTCGGTCTCCTGGCTCCTTCTGTGCTGGATTTTGGCGTGTCCTTTAGGGCTGAGACTGCAGCGTGTTGACAAGGGGGTGTTTGTTTATTGAACCACCTCAAAGTATCTGTCTCTTCTAGCTCCTTTGTCACGAAGTCCCCTGTTGTCCTAAGCCACATGATTGCCTCACAGATGGAGAATGAGGAATGGCTGTAATTGCTGGCTTAGATGGTTTTGCTGGGCTCTCCCCTATGGTGGAGGACCAGAGTTGCTGCCAGCAATTAAAGGTAGTTAGGAGATTCCTGGCAAGTGTGAAGGCTTGCTCTAAGCACTTGCGGCCCATTCTCAATTAATTTCTCTGTCCTGGAGGGTCTGAACTGCTGCTGATTTCTTTGCAGCCCAGCACTTCGCAATGCTGCTCGATCCATTTTGCGACCCCTTCCCTCCCATGGAGGGATGTGCCGAGGAGCAGCTCGGTGCATGTCAGCAGAGTTGCACTCCTGGACCAGGTGCCTTATCTTAATTTGCTCCAGTTAAAGAATAAGATGTTTTGGCTTAAAACCCCTGAGAAAGTGCAGCTCAGTTGATCAGTGGTAACTTGTTAAGTTAAATAATGCCACAGCTGCTGATTGTGCAACCCAATTACTTGCTTGTGCAATCCTCTTTTACCCTCCTCAAGCAAATATCGCACACCCCTCTCTTCCCTTTACCAACCCAATGCATTTTTCCTGCTTCGCCTTTTTATACGCATCCATGAAGTATGGAAAGGGCCTGCCCTGGCAAGCGCACCCCAGCCCCGGTGTGAGCCTGCTGGGGGGAGGCTCAGTGCAGAATTGCATGTAATACTGACCTCAGGGAGGAGAGGAGGGACCGTAAATCTCCATCACCTGCTGTGATGGGGAAAAAGCCCTGCAAGGCTTTTGGGAAGCTGCTGGGGCTAGAAGTCAACCCAAGCATCCGGCTGGGATGGAGGGGGTCTCTTGCCAGCAGACACTGGGTGGTTGTGTGTTTAGGTCCAGAGAAAGACCATCACTCATTGTGATCCCCAGTCGTGGATCCATTCATGGGTAATAAAGGATTATAGCTAATACGTGCACAGGACTGGAGAAGGTTGCTTCAGCAGCAGTGTCTGTCTCTGAGTGCTCGTACCATGTTTGGCTCTCCCCTGCCAGGGAAGCGCTCATGCAGGGATGGCAGGAGGGTTACACCATTGCAGCCACTGTGCTCCCCTGGACCGCTGCAGCTGTAGCACACACAGGAGATGATTACATGTTTCAGGTTCTCCCTGGGGAACTGACTGCAGCCAAAGGCTCAGGAAATATTGGCCCATTAAACCCAAGGTCCTTATGCAACATTACTCCGCTCTCCATGCTGCTTTGTCATAACTTGGCAGGTACCGAAACAGGCCAAGCAAGACCACTGCTTTCCAAAAAAGGGCTATTTATATCCAAACTCCAGTGCCAACCCGTTAACCAGGAGCCAGAGACTCTCCTTGCTGCCTGGCATGGGGGCCAGTGGAGATGGGCGCTTGTCCCTTGGGGCAGGCACAATGCACGGGGACGATGGTCATGCGGCTTTGACCCACCAATGGACCCGGGGCCAGGCGGCTGCGGGAGGGCTCGGCAGGAACCAGCCGCTCAGGCGCGATGAAAAGGCAAGAGCTCGCTTGGGAGCGGAGGAGACGGGGAGCGGACGAGCGGTCAGTGCAGGGGAAAGCGAAGGCAGCGTAAACCAGACCGAGCTAACACGGGGCCGGGGGGATTACAGGATGCCAGGGAAGCTGCTCGCAAACACATCGGGGACAAAGCAGCCCTCCAGAGCGAGGGGTAATGAGTAATTAATGAGGAGAGGGATGAAATTCATAATGACTCAAAAATGGCTGAGATAATGAACTCCTTCTCTTTAAATCCACCTTTAACAAGAAAGCTAAGGGAAAGGATTTAGATCAATTAAGAAGTAAAGAAAAGCAATTTTGTAAAAATAGCTATTGACACAAGCAAGTGGGAGAACAGCTGGAAAGTCTCTCCGTGCAGAGGCAGCAAACAGCTCTGGCCTACAGCTGAGGGGGTTTGGAGGAGGAAGGTTTCCTTCTGAAATGATGGAGAATCGTAATGAAGCCTGCCCGCACCCAGCCTACGTTTGTGCAGCCATCCCCATGCAGGGAGCAGGGATGACCCTGGACCAGCCGGCCAAGGGGAGCTGCTCGGCTGCCGGAGCTGCAGGAGGTGAAATGGAGTGAAAAATGCTCCCCGCTGTCTGCGTGCTGCTGCCGGTGCAGGAACTGCATTGCTGGTGGCACAGGACAGCCCATGTGTGTCCAGCACGCAGCAGCTTCACACTCGGAGATCTCTGTTACGGGCAGTGGTTGCTGGCCAGGTACCAAACCCCAACTCTCAGCTAAGCAGCTACGACACCTTTTTTCACAGAATCATAGAATGGTTTGGGTCAGAAAGGGCGGTTATAAATCATCTAGTCCACCCTGCCTGCTGTGGGCAGGGACATCTTTCACTAGGTCAGGTTGCTCAAAGTCCCATCCAACCTGATCTTGACCGCTTCTAATGATGGGGTGTCCACAACCCCTCTGGGCAACCTGTGCCAGTGCCTCCCCACTCTTACCGTAAAAAATGTCTTTCTTATGTCCAATCTAAATCTACCCTCTTTCAGTGTTGCAGCCCTTTCTCTTCTCCTGCAGATAAACTGAGTCATGCTGAAGTCTAACATAACACGGCAGAGCTAAGCAGCTCTTTTATTCTGTTTAGGGTGCCCCAAGGGCTAACACTGGGGTTTGTTTTTTTCATAATGAAGCTCACGCTCCCCAGATGTGTCTCTGCTTGCCACCACTTTTGGTGAAATCCAGGCCTGGGAAAGCAGGAGGCTGAGCAAGCTGGCAATACCCAATTTCTGTATTTAACGACTGTGTATGGCATACAGGCACCTATAAATGATAGCAGGTAGAGTAGTAATGAAAGGGGAGCTTCAGGAAGATGGCACCAGTGTGCTCCTGGGACCTGAAGATGTGCTGACTGCCTCTTGCTGGGACTCACCCCATGGTCTACTCAACTCCTGGTCCCAGCCGTTGGGCGTACAGGGTGCGTGCAATGTGAACTCTATGTTTTTTGGTGTTTGCATGACCTCTCCTTGGCAACACTACTAGATTTAGCAAATCACTGTGAATTTGACAGGGAGCTGGTGACAAAGTCTGGCTGTCCTCTTGCCGACAAGCTCTGGGGTGACCACAGCGGGGAGCAGCAGGGGGTAGGAGCCACAATCCACTCCTGTGGGATGGAGCAGCCCCCCGCGAGCATCAGCAGCCACTCATGGGCAACAGGTATGCAGTGGCCTCAAAGCAACTGCCCCCATTGCCTTCAACCCTGCCAAAGCTCAGGGGTCACAAAGAGACTGGAAACATTGGAATTGCCCCTAAAGCCTGTTCATTACCTTCCCTTTAGAGGAAATATTTTTGGCTTGCTTTAACCGCTGTGCAGCAGGACACTGGGATATTCTCTTCCTCGTCCTGGTGACCCAACTTCTTTACACCTGTAACCCCATCTTAATCCTCATCATCCTTGCTGGGGAGTGGCTCTGTAAGGCCCACCATGCCCGGACCTGCCTCCTGCCCGCTCTGCACCATGGGGCGCCCTGGCCTGGGGTCTTCTGCTTCCCCTGTGCCAAAACGCCACATCTCCCTCACCCCTCCGGCATGGGCTGGGGCTGGCTCAGCACCTCGTGCTTGGTGCTCGGGGCTGAAAGGGTTAAACGGATGGCCCTGTCACAGGGGCAGCTTCTCTGCTGCTGGTCTATAAATAGGAGCTGGGTTTCTAATCTGCTTGCCACTCCTTTCCACTCCCTGCCAGTTTTTTCCTGCTTTTTCCTGCAAGGAGGCATCTGCAGCCGATGGTCTGCAGCCCCACGGATGCTGCTGGGAAAGGGAGGTGAGCGGCTGAGTCCCGCCCGGCGAGACTCGCCGTCTGTCAGTCCTGCTGTAACCCATCCTGATTAAAAAGCCAAAAAAAAAAAGAAAAAAAAAGAGGGGAGAGAAACAAAGCCTTCCCCCGGCAGGGGCTCCACAACCCTGGTCTGTGCTGCAAGTCCCCAGCCCAGTTTTACACCCCGCCTTGCCCCACCCGAGCCGCATCGGAGCCGTCCCCTGTTTTGGGGCAGGTGAAACCCGGTCCAAGCGCTGCGACCTGATGTTGAAGACCCAGCTCTGCTCCCTGCGTACAAACTCCCTGGCCGGTGGCCAGAGAGGGAGCAGGGAGCAGGGGCTGGCAGCGTTTTTGGGCTCCTGGCAAGTCTCCCATCTGCCGGCTCCCCTTGCGCCTGCATCCCCTGCCCTATCTCCTCCATCTCTCCAGCAGCACTAACAACTCCATCCCTGCCGAGCGACTGTCAGGCCATAAATCCTTGTGAAGGGCGTGAGGACCTGCTGGAAGAAGGCGCTGGGGGTTTGCAGACAAAGGCTGTGGAGGCCAGCTTCATGCTGGGACAAGGAAGATGTGGCAGGTTGGAGGGTCGCCAGAGATCAGCGAGGACGTGATGACTCCCAGCAAGCTCGACCTGGGTTGGATAACAGGCGACTGAAGGGGCCCCAGGAGACATGAGAGCAGCCCTCAAATATGTGAGAGGGGAATGCAGAGAGGCAAGATGATCTCTTCTCTGCAGATGGGACAAGAAGTCTTGGGCTTAGCAAGAAAAAATTAGATGAGGAAAACTTGTTAATAGTGGGGGTAATAAAGTTGACTTGTCTCCAGGCCTAATTTTGACAAAATGATGATTTGATGGAGCATACAAAGGGGAAAGTAACTCTTGAAGAGTGAATGAGCCAGGGGGCAAATCCTTCTGTTGTCTCGACCTGATGCACGTTGTTCCACTTAACCTGAAAACTCAGCTTGGACGAGCTCTTCTGTTGATGGACAAGGAATAGCCTGGAGGGGAATCAGCCAACGCGTGGGGCAGTTTGTTGCGTGGCTCCTTCCGAGCATGGTGTCTGTGCAGCTGAGTCTGGGCCAGGTCAGGTGCGTGTCCCTGGGGCCTTTCCCCACACACCCGCCTCCAGCTTCCCTGCCACCAGCAGGCGCTTTCCAAGGCTGCTGACTCACCGAAAAGGAAATGTTCTGCCAAAAAATGTTGAGTTTGATAAAATTGCTAATGGGACCCTGCTGGCTTCCCTGACAGCTTGGCTCCGTGCCTGCATTTGGAGTAGCTGCTGGGAGGGAGGTTGGTCTTCGCAGCCAAAGGAGCGTGATGCTCGCAGCTCCCAGGGCACCGGCTCCGTTGCGGCTCTGGATGGGCTGTGCCAAGCCAGGGCATCCTGGTGGCATCTGCAGCCCCGCAACCCCCAGCACTCCGCCGTGCAGCTGCCCCTAGTGCTTGTTGTGCCATAGGTTGGCTTCCAGGGAACGTGTCTTGTTTCAGACACCGAACTAACCTTTTTTCCCCAAAATCTAGAATTTTCATTTATTTTATTTTTTTAGAAATAAAAATTCTGGCCAGCTTCAGCTCTGCCTTGCAGGACTGGCCTGAGCTAAGGATGCTGTGCTGGAGGCAGTTAAATAGGATGCCCTGATCCGCGCCCCAGCTCCTCTTGCCCTGGGAGACAGGGAGCACCTACCTGGACTGACAGCGGCAGCAATTTAGTCCCCATCTTGCAACAGGCCGGCTCTTCTGGACAACAGTAAGAAATAAATGGAGGTATTTATTTGCCTTGCAGCGCTAACCCAGGTAAGCAGAAAGCCCCGGTTGCTTTTGCATCCCGTTGACCCTGCAGCAGCAGCACCAGCGCAGCACAGCTCTGCTCCCGGCAGGTTCAGCCTGCGCTGTGCTCATCTGAGCCCTCGTGGTTGCCTCAGGGCTGGGGATGAAGGTTTGGCCACCCTCTGCCTCACTCGGCTGCGCCCTCTCAGCACTGTTATGGGTGCTCCCGGGACCATAAAGGGTTCCTAGTGCCCTTTGCACCCCAAAACTCTCCCAAAAGCAGCGTTTCCTCCTTTCTCTGGGGTCATTTTATTTGTGTTAACAAATGAAAAAATATTCTCACTTATTACTGAATGTGAATAATACAGAGCAACCCCTCTCCAAAATGCTGTGTGTGAATGATGGGCTGCTCTGCTTGGAGGATATGGACCTCCCAGTGTACAAGGAGGAGATATATATATCTATAGGCAAGGATAGCTGGTTCTCTCCTTCATGCACGGTTTAGCCTTGCAGCTGCCTATTCCCATTGAAATATAAACTGCAAAAGCCATGTCCGTGCTTCCTTTGCATGTCCAGTTGATTTCCCGTGGCCAGCGAGCATCCCTCTGCTCCCACAGGCTTGGAGGGAAGCACCACCCCGTAATCAGGGCAGCAGGAGCTGCGGTGAAAGGTTGTCTGAGGCCTCAGGCTGTCCTTGTCCGGGACACTGCCACGGAACAGGCTGTTCGATTATGGCTGGACCCAGGGCAATATCCGGCTGCGCCACTGCCGAGATTTTGGCATTCTCCAAACCATTCTCAGCATCTGCTTCAATGGGGTCCCCTTTGCCCTGGGAGCACCTCTCCACTCAGATGGGTACTGATGCTGCTGCCACAACAAGTTCAGGCTGTCAGCCTTGGCTCCCAGCTTTAGCTGCAGGGACGACCATTTCCTCCTAGGATTTTGGTAAATGCTCCTGCCAACCTGTGCTGACATGCTTCCTTGGCCATCACCGTGCAGCCTGGGTGAATATCGGTTTCATGCTTTGGGGGTGTTTGCAAGACCTTTGCTGTTGTTCGGTGCTCCCTGTCCACCAGTTCCCACCACTTCATGTTGCAGCTCCCTGGTTTATACCTGCCTGCAGAGAGTCCCCACTGAAGGACTGTGGTGGGATCTGTCTCTGGAAGTTTAGTGCAGCTTGAGAAGTCCCTGGAGGTTTTCCTTTCTGCTGAGCTTCTTCAACGTGCTGGTGAGCCAAAGCTGCTCCTATCAGCTGGGGGCTGAGAGCAGGGAGGTGGTATCCTTCCCTTCCTGCCACTGAGAGGAGCCTGGGTCCTTCTCCTGGCTAATCATGGGTGGTCAGCAATAGGTGATGGATCCAGGGTTTCCTCCGGGACAAACCCACGCTAGTGGGAGGTGGTGACGGGATAGCCCTTTTCCTTCCAAGTCAGCAGCTGAAATCCAGCCCATGCCAGGGGTGAGCCAGTGCTCGGAGCAGGTGGGAGTGCTCAAAAGGGATCCCTGGAAGGGATCTCAGCTCAACCCCTGATAGCTCTGCAACCAGGGGAGAGCACTCTGGCTCTCTATGCAGTCCTCTGAGAGTGGTCAGGGTCACTGCAGATGTATGGATATAAACTTCGCAGCAATAGGTTTAGAAAAGCAAAATCCCTGTGAGTCACTTGGCTCTCACCGTGCAGCGTGGCAGCCAGGTTCCCCTCTCGCTTGCTCTGGGACGTTGCTGCAGACCAGAGCACTCCCTGGCGAGCGGTGCTGCTGGGATGTGGGGATGTCCTCTCAGTAGTGTTTTGCCCTACGATCATTACTGGTATGTGGTTTCTCACTCCATTTCCTTTGGCATTTGGCAATCACCATGTTTTGGGTGAGTGCTAAACATTAACTTAGATTTGTACTTAATAGCTCGGTGGTGTGTTTGGAGCCCAATGCACAGGAAGGGGATGCGCTCAACCCCCTTCCCCCAGCTCTGTTAAAGGTTTAGGGATGCCAAAGCAAGAGAGATACCGAGTGCGCACCAGCGTTCACTGAGCACACACCTCTGCTTGGCTGAAGGCATCTCCAGGTATCCACTGAGTGTTGTTTTCAGCCACCAAAACCCTTTGATTTCCCTGGTTAACATAACTAGGAGGTCCTTGCTGATTTGAAAGCAGAGTGAAAAACCTTCTCAGCAGAAATCAAAGCCCTGGAGGGGACTGGTATGTACAGGAATGGCATTAACAACTAATCCCCTCTAATCCAAGATGACATCCTTATCACATGAGGGCATAAAATGTAATTAGACTTATATAGTGCTATCTCCAGAGCACTAAGCAAATATTAACCAGTCCATCTTCCCAGTGCTCCTGTGGGGACAGCCCAGTTACCCTGGCTGTGTAGGTGGGGAAACTGAGGCATGGGATGGTGCTCTAGCAGGGTCCCTTTATGGAGAAGGCCATGCAAACCTTGCATCCAAAAAACCAAAATTAACAGAGCGTTTATGACCGGTGGCAGGTCTTTTTGGGGGCATGGAGCACATCTTCCTTCAAGGCCGCTGTTATCAAGGGAATGGTGAGTCACTGCTGTTTCCCTGCACTTCCAGGATCCCTCCACAGCTATCACATATCTGCAGGGAGATAAAACATGTGTTCAGACATGGGCTTCCTCTATTGTTAAAACATGTTTAAATGACATCCAACCATCCTTTCAGCTCTGTTTTTATTAGGGTTTGTTTTCTAACCTCGCTCATGCCCCAGATTCTCCCCATCTCAAGGATGCTGCAGAAGGCACCTTTGCCAGGGAGCTTTGCTGTCCTCCCCTCGGCTCTCTGAGGTTAATTGGTCCTGAGACGGGTCATGCAGCTGATGGTCCCTGCTTGAGTGGAGTGATGCCGCTGCCCTTGGGACTAAAGCCGGCATGCAGACTTTACAGCCTGAACTGAGGTTTCCATCATCCCTTGGCACTGGGGGTACCTGGAGATGGGCAGGGAGCTCTGCCTCAGACACTGCCTGCACGATGCCTTTCGCCAGGCTGTGGTGTTTTTTTATTTAACAAAATATAGGGCCTGATCCACTTTGAGTAGTAGGACCATTTACAGTAGCGAGGGATGCCGTCCTCTTATCAACGTTGGTTAGCGTCGGGTGACCTTGACCAAGAGCTGCTTTTCACGGAGGAAGACACTTACACAACAGCCACTGAATTTCTCAAGGCCTTGGGATAAGATTATATTTCTTGGGCTGGCAATGCCCTCTGCTTTAAAAACAGTTGGATGTATTTGAGTGTGAAATATAAATACCTGGGTTCTACCAGTCCCTAAAATCAAAGACACCCACAAAAGGGACAGAAAGTTTAATGGGCTCCTCTTTGGTGGGGACACAGTGGTGTCACTCCCTTGACTGGAGGACATTACCTTTGAAGACCTGTCACAACATACATTTATCAGAGGGCCTGGGAAGAGCTGTGCAGTGCAGGGTGAGGAGGGACAGTCGCGGTGTCCCCTGGGTGCTCCCGAGCTCCCGGCCACCTCTCCCGGCTGCACCCTGAGGGAACCAGCCAGTGAACACTTTGTTTTATTTTCCATTGGGAGTGAATGAAACAAAGCAGTGAAGGTTAGGGCTCACGGGTTGGTTTGCTTTATTAATAAAGTTCCAGATTTTGCGGAATAGAAAAGAAGATGCCATCTGCAGAAAGCTTCAGCAAACTTTTCCAGGCACAAGGAGGGAAGGAACGCCATCGAGGCAGAGAGCTGTTGAAGTGGTTCATGGAAAGCTGTTTTGGCACTGGTCTCTCTGGAGCTGACACCAGGTTACACCTTCAGTGGTACTCATGCCTCGCTGGCCTGAGGGCAGGATCCATCCCCAGCCCTCCCTTGGCTTCTTCCCTCCCTGCTCCCCTTGCTGCACTGGCACCACTGGTTGCATCACCACACTGGGACTCAGATCCGGGGACCGATCTGGCTGAGGAACAAACCGAAGACCCAAAAATAGCTGCTTTTTTTCTCATGGAGAAAGACCAGTTCCCAGAGGGAGGCACTCGCCTCCTGGCACTGCTGGTGCAGGTGAGGGGAGAGGTGGGACACGTCCTGCGGGGGGGGGATGGGGACACAGGGGGAGGCAACGCTGCTGCCTGGGCAGGGCTGTGTCACCCCAGCTCCCACTGTGGGACACCTCAGTTACTGAGGAGTCACTGCCACAGCAGGTTTCTGCTACTGAGGAGCTGCTGCTGACTCTGTCTAGCATGGCCCCTAAAACCCTACGCTTAAAAGGTTGCCTTCTGATCGTGTGGCAGTCAAAACCCAGAAATGCCCAAATATTAGCACGTTGCAGAGTAGGGAGCAATTTTTGCCCTTTTGGGCAGCTCACCTGACACCACTTTTCTAGCTTTATGGTGCTGCCAGTGAGCTGCTGTAACATGTGTGACTTGCCCAACACGTCCTCTAAAAGCCATTGAAAATGTTCCCTTTCCTTGCCCGAGGGGCCCTGGCTCCAGAGTCACTGGGTTTCCTCCCTCTGCTTCTGGAGCTCAGGCTGCCCAGATTAAATCGTGTATTGAAAAATTCCATAACAGCTTCCGACCTCAATGAATAGCATATTCAAGGCCACTGGAAGGCTCTTGCATTATCTAGTTCAATGGTTTTCAACCTTTTTTTTTTTTTATTTCCAGTAGAGATAGGAATCCCCCAAAAGTCAGTTCTATAGCTAGCTGGCCAGCTCGGTGCAATCATTTTCCACAGACCCCTTAGCAGCAACCTGAGCCCTTGCAGGGTCTCTGGGTCATTGGCCGAAGTCTGCTGTATTGTGACCTCCCATCTAGGAGAAGCCATAGGATTGCATCTGCAATTGGTGACTTCTAAATCACGGTAGGTGACACTGCAGAGGAGCGCCTCTGGTCGCATTTATCCATGCAAAGCTGGGCTGAGCTGGAGCTGGCAACAATACGTCTCTAGGCTGGATCAGGCAAACAAGGGACGGCATACAGCAAAGGATAGCCTACATCCAGGCTGAAACAAAGCTTCAGACCATCAAAGGGGTGATAGCAGGAGGATAAAGGTTGGGACTGGAGCCTTGAAGCACTCAGGGAGGAGAGAAAGGGCAGTGAGTCAGCCCTGATGACCCACAGAGGTGGGGTGGGATGGAAAGACAAAAGAAGGCAGTTGCTGTCAGCTCCAGGGTTCAAAAAGCACATCCCAAAGCAGTGAGAGGTCGCCAGCCATGGAAGGAACCAGGATGAGGACTACAGAGCCATGTCCCTTGCGCTCTGTGCCACTGCAGGGGATCCTGATCAGCCCCTGGAGACACATGTTTTGGTGCCTGGATGATGGACAGACGCTTTTTTTCTGGTTGTGAGTATGTGGGTACAAGGGTGTGAGTGAAAGTGGGTTTGTTTTTAAAATAAAATCTCCTTCCCCTCCTCCAAAGGCTCTTCTTGAGACTTGCTCTGTCATCATTAACCAACGGGTGAGTATTTCCTACGATCTCCCAGGCAGATTGTTCCCTGTGAGTAAGGCTGATGCTCTCTGTCCCTACCCATGTCCTGTGCTCCTGCTTGGTTGTGCTAAAATAGACCTTTTTTTTTATTTCCCCTCTGAGCTAGGAGATTTGGCAACTCTCACATGTCTTCCTCAGTATGTATCACTCGGGCACTCTTTGTATCTTCTGTATAGTTAATCAGATTTTAGATTTTTCTAAGTGCTACTAGAAAGAGCTGTGGTGGTACAATTATTAATATCTAAGATTGAGAGGTCTGGCTAAGAAGTTACCTTTACTAAAACCACATTTCTTTCAAATAAAAGGCCACAGTCTGATTGTTCCCAGCTCCCTGCTGCTGAGCTGGGATAACACGGGGTGTGCGACTCTGAGGGCCTCGACCAATAGCCGTCTCCCCGTACCGTCATGCTATTTGCTGTTTGATTCCTTAGATTTGGGCAGTTAGCAAGCTACTTAAGGAGTCCATTCCTCCCCTTTTGTAAATATTATCACAATATGGGTTTTGTTCTGGAATTCCCCATGGATTCCACATCACGCTGAACACTGGCACCAATGGTGCAGACCATTCTTCAACACAGTTTATGCTTGGATTTGCTGGATTAAAACCATGTAATTTTACTCACTGCTAAGGTTAGAAAAGTCCAAACAAGAAACCTGCAGGCAGAAGAACTCAAGAATAATTTCTTTCATGTATTTGAAGGAAAAAAGCACAGGTGGCATGTATAATGACAAAATCAAAATGCCAGGTGCTCCAAATAAATGGAGACTATTGAAAAACAGCTATGAAGATTAGATATAAATCTGACTGCTTGACACTACCAAGTAAATTATGTCACTTTGGGTTTATTCTATTTATTCATAACAAAAATAACGGTGCTGTCTCACGTAATAATCTCGGTGATTGCTACTGCTCACACCAGGTGTTATGAGCTGGACACTGCTGGATGGGGTCAGCTTCCCGTTCAGTGTTACTGCCTCCCTTCTGTTTGTGTTATGAAAAGTCCCTTCCCAAGAGATGTTTATAAACTATGATCAAATTTCTTAACCTTGTTTTGATAAATGAAAGCAGATGTTTGGCAGGATCCGTCTGATTCATCCCCAATGTTTACAGACAGCAGAATCTCACTGGCATGGTCCTGGCCGTCTAGGACACTGTGCCTCCTATCCTAAACAGATGTTTACACTAAGTCAAATAAGAAAGGCAGACCTACACCTTGTAAACGCCTAAAGCTACAACAACCTTATCCTCCTACTTCACACTAGTATGTGTATTTTTCACATCTTTAATCCATCTAGAATAACCTGTCTTCAAGACTGCAAATTTATTTTACAATGGGCAACTTGAACCTATAGCACATAACTCTTGATTAACTATTCTGTGATAATATAGTTGTTTAGCTGATGTCTAATAAACAGACACATCAGGAGCAGCTTATTCTGTTCCCTGGTCAGGGGCAGGCTGGAACAAGTCCACATTGTATTTCAGTGTCAGAGGAACCCATGTCCTGAGATCAACCAGCAAAGTTGTTTTATGGACAGTTGTTTTATTCATTGCATTTATATGAACATATGCAGAGGTTGGGTAGTAATTTTGTGTTATCCTGGCTCTAGAGATGGGAATAAAGAGGGTTGTAAAGAAGATGGTTTGTGTGTTAGACTTTTTAATCTCAGTTAATTGATTGCCAATTTACCTGAGGTTGTTAATAGGTTTGGAGAAGCTGATGGGATGTCTGTCTCAGGACATAATTATTTCTGTTGTTCCTTCCTTGAGCTGAAACTAAATGTTGGTTAATTGGCACTGATTGATTGAAGTAGAACAAAGGAAAATGTCCTCTGAAAGTCTGAGGCTTGTCCTTACTATGAAATATGGGAGCGCTTCTAGCCTGAGATAAAATCCTACTGAAGACAACGGTTTCTGCTTGGCACACAGAACCTTGGCTATATCCTCAGTGTCTGTTGTCTCTCTAGTCCAACAGCTATTCTGCAATCAAACCTAAAGGAGACAAGAAATAGGTAGGTTTTGCCATGATACAGCTAGCGGTACTGAATACCGTGCATCTGAACTGCTGCTGATCTTGCTTAGCTACACCATGAGAAAAGTTAAAGCAATGATTCCCAGGAGGGTTTTGCAGTGAGGTTAGTTATTTCACTATGAAAACAAACCGGCAAGCCTTGGTTTGGGAGTGAGGATGTAGCACATTGGTGTTCTGCACATTGGTCACTTGGATCGTCTTATCTGAGGATATTCATTACGGTTCGTGCCCTCAGACTGCCACCCCATCCCGCTCTGGGAAGTCTTCATGAATGCCGCAGGGGTACCTCAGCAGTCAGGTGATTTGTGTATTAAAGAGATATGAAATTTGTGCTGATTTGGAAACAACAGTGTCTTAAACCACTGCAAGTGCAGCTGCCCTGGGTTGTGTGGGAATCAGCTAAAATTGTCAAATTTCTATTGATCTCACTAAGGTTATTGAGTAGACAGGTCAAGGTACCCCACTGCTGCTATAGGAAGATAAAGGGTCTGATCCTTCTTCCACCTACATGGCTTTTACGTTCACGTAACTCCACTAATTTTTGCCAAACAATTCTTAAGTTTATCCTCATATGCATAAGAAGAAAGTGAAGTCACAGGCTTCAGTATGGCATATCCCACCTTGAAAGAGATGGCCTCTCCCTGGTCTAAGTGTATGGCCGTTAAAGAGAGCCAGAATATATAGACTGGGACTCATGACCTTGGGATTTATTCATAGATCTGTCACTGTCTCGGTGATGGGACATCAGTTTGCCCTTTAGTTTCCTCACCTGTAAGGTAAGACTACTTGTTCGTTACCAAATGCTGATAGGATATTTGCACGTGTAAGGTGCATCCACACTGTGTGCCATCATATGAAGTTAATACAAATGTCTTAACTTGTCCCACAGGACTTGCAGAGATGCGAGGTGACACCTTGTACAAGCAGGAAATCTGGGATATTGAGGGGAGAAAGGAATATTGAGGAAATACATGCATTTGTAACCAGTCAGTAGGGATGAGGCTCTACTCGCCTCACCTCACCTTACCTTACCTTGCAGGGGACTTGGGAGGCTTTGTCATTAGACTTAGGAATTGCTGTGCAAACACAATTAAAAAAGAGTCTTAAATTTGGTTTATAAAAATTAAGGGAATAACATGTTATTAGAATAATTGTGCAAATTACTGTCATGCAAAAGTGCTTTTATGTATGGATATACCAGTTGGGAATAATTACAGTCAGAATATATGTAGCTAATACAAGAAAACCACACTCCCTTTTCCAGTTTATGTTCTTCTTGGTTATGAATTCGTTGTGTGAATCATCTGATTAGAGCATTTCTATAAGAAAAATCTCATTTGATGGAAGAGAGCTTTGAAGCAAAGACCAAATATTATAATAATAATGCTCATTGTTTTCTCATATTTTGAGTTTTTACTAGCCATAGTATTTGTGAAGGACTAGTGGTCTTGTGAGCTGTAAACTGTGATTCTGCTAAGGTACAAAGAGTTCTCTGAGGGACTATTGAAAGGCATTTTGAGTACATGAAGGGTCTTAAAATGTTTTCATTTTAAGGAATTTAAACTGTCTCTAAAGTCTTTAAGGGGAGATGAAAGGCTCTGTAATGGACTACTTCATGCTTTGTGCTGTCCTACAACAGATAAATGCCCTGGGGTGGACCATTTCAGATCTTTCTACATGCTCAACTGTGTCTAATTATTATCCTGGAATCATTTCACATTTGAGGAGTTTACATTGGAGAGGATGCATCTGCTTGTCACTGTTGCTTTGCCAGGTCCAAATTATAATGATGCCTTTCTTCCAGAGTTAAAAATTACCACTTTTCAGATGTTTTTTGCTTAGAAGTCTTAATGGGGCAGGAGAGCATATGCAGTAGAGCAGCATATAGACCTTTTACCATGAGTCTCTTCAGAAGCTGGGAAGCTGTGGACTTCCCACGTGTGCTTGGGCATTACCTGTGTGGTGACACCTGGACATTGCCTTGAGCAGGAATGGGACTGTGGAGCACGTACACTAAAACCTGTGTCAGGACCATAGTATCCCTTGCAGCTGGATTTCATAGGCTTGTTGAAATGTTGGTGGGAAGGGACCTCTGCATGTCACTAATCTAACCTCCACCTCAAAACAGGGCTGGATTCTGCACTGGATTGAGTCAACCACGGCTCTGTCTGGTTGAATTTTGAACACTTCCAAGGATGGAGATGCCACAGCCTGTCTGGTGTTCCAGTGTTCCAGTCCTCTAGTGAAGAAGTTTCTCCTAGCGTTCAGTCTAACCCCCAAGTCACAGCTTGTGGACATTGCTTTGATCACTGCTGCTACTGAGAAGGATTTGGCTCCATCACCTTTTTAACTACCCTTGCATAGCTTGTGGGCTGCTATTAGGTCCTGTCTTAACTTCATCACCATTACTCAGCAAGCCTGATGCCCTCAAGCTGTCCTCACAGGAGAAGTGCTCTAGGCCCTGCATGTTTTAGCTGTCCACATCCCTCTTGAATTGGAGGCTCAAACAGGTGCAGTCTCACCAGCACCAACTAGAAGGGATGATAACTTCCCTTGATCTCCTGCATTACAAGGAGTAGTTTGCCTCATTTGTGGTGAGAGGTAACTACTGTCTCCTATTTAAGCTGGCTTTCAAGATAACCCATCCGTCCTCCTCAGTAGGGCTGCTCTTCAAACAGTTGGTTCCCCGCCTCAACTCACACATGGGGTTATTCCAGTTTGATGCAGTACTTCACATGTCTCTGCTAAAGTTCATGAGGTTTCTGTTGGCCTCAAGTTTCCCAAGGTCCTGCTGGATCGAAGCACTGGTGCTCAGCATGCCAACTGCCCCACCTAATTTGGTGTCATCTGTAAATCTGCAGAGAGTGCCTTCTGCCTCTTGTTCAGGCTTTTCAGGCTCCCTTTTGATGAGGAGAGAGAACACAGCCTTGGTCTGTGGAATCTATAGACTAGACACCTTCTGGCACCTCTTTCCGTGCTTTCACACGCCCGCTCCTCGGGCAAAGCTGTTTTAAGCAGTCCTTGCCATAGCCTAGCCCCTGGCTGCTCCATCCCTCCCTTTCCACTCCCCGGTTGCACTGACACCAGCGTTTGTGGCAGGATGGCAAACCAGACTGGTGGGTGGATGTGGGATACACGTGGCCATCACAGATATTTTTGTCCCAGCTACAATTTCTTTGCTGTGAAGCAAAGCTTCCTCAGACAGCAGAGCCATAAGCAGAGCTGATCTGTTTTCGGCTCTGGGTGACGATGCTTCGCCTCCCACTGCTGGTCCCTGCAAAGTGCCGGGTGGTGACGGTCCCCTTTGCTCTGCCAGCCTGGTGTGTGCGAGGATGCAATGTATTTGTGCCGCTCCATCCAGGATAGCCGAGGCTGCTAGGAGCAGGCAGCACGCACGGTCGCAGGCGGCTCCATGTGGTGACCTCAGGCAGAGGGACCGTAACTAACCCTGAGGCGCATCCCGGGCACAGCTGTTTGCAGAGTCAGTGTCTGCTGCTGGCCAAAAAGTACACGGTTTTTTTGTTGTTCTTTTTTTTTTTTTTTAAAAGTCATGTGCTGCTTTCCTACTAGCGCTGTCAGCTCCGGAGGCCTCTCTCGCAGCAATGTAAACAACAGCTACTGTGAGCGCTCCATCGCAGAGAGTGCCCGTCTCCGTAATTGCAGCCTGTAGCTCACAATGAGCAAGCCAATGCCAACAGATGTATAATGAGCATTTGAAAAGCACTTATTTTGTCATCCAATCATCGTTTATCCTCATTGTGTAAATATTTTTTGTTTCCACAACAAAACGACTTTAAAAGAAATGTTCACCAGGAAGAAAAAAAAAATTTGATTCTGCTGATAAAATCAGGACAGTCAAAATGATTAATATGACATTGGGGAAAGTTCGCAAACGAGGCTTAATTTCTGTGGCAAAAAGACCTCGTGGATTCATCAGTGCTTGGTTGTGCCTGGAAATTCAGTGGCAGCTGGAAGTTTGATGGTGATCTCTGATAAGCGAGAAAATAGTGAGGGTTTTAATGAATGACTTGATTAAGAAAATAAATAAGCCAGTCTGTGTGGTATTTTTCCTGATATTTGTTTTGCTATTAAGTTCAGTTAATGTGGTTCTCATTGTGTCATGATGATTGTGTTGACAGCACATCACAACATATGAGCATTGCTGGGAGTTTGGCTGCGGTGGAAGGGGATACATCGCCTTAGACACACACGGTAGAACGGGGAGGTGACTGTAACAGGAAGGCATTTGGAAGCCTTTGGTGAGGCAACGTCAGAGATCGTAAAGATAGAAAGGGTCCCGGTGAGCATCTTTGTTCTCCTCTGTCAAACTGGCCACAGGACCTAAATGAATTCCTTTCTGTTTAACTTTTTTTTTAGGAGAAAATTTTAGTCTTGATTTGCATCTAGAAAATGGGGATGGGGAAAGGGGACTTCAACCACAAACTTGGGAAAGTTGCACTCGTGGTTGATTACTTTCCTTGCTAAATGTGCAGTCTGTTCTTAGCCTTGGTTTATTAATTTGCAGTGTTTGTTCCCTGGCTCTTGTATCTTTGCTGTGAGGTTTAGGAGCATTTGTTACGAAATGTTGATTTCCCATGTGAGTATTTATAGACTGTGCTTGAGTCACCTGGTAATCTTTGTCTGGGTAAAACCAAACTAAGCTCCTTGTTTCTTTCACTATAAGGCACATTTTCAAGACCTTATTCATTCTCAGGTTTTCCAGTTCAGTGTCCTCCTTCGGGGTTGTAACACCAAGACTACATTCATACTCCTGGTGGTAACCGTTGCCCTGAACTGCTGGCCACCAGCTACACCCCAAGGTGCTGTTCAGTAGAGGCCAATGGGAACCCATCTGGGCTGGTCTCCCTCTGAAAAGTGGACCTGCACAGGATGGATGAGGAGACCTCGGGGGTCAGTGGGCTACCCAGGAGAGCCTGCACTTGCCACTGGAAGCTGCCCCAAACCCAGGCAAAGGCATAGCAATGATTTTGCAGCTTTTAGATCAATAAGTGCTGTATAAAACCTATTCCTTTCTTCATCCAGAACATCACAGTTGATTACAATCTTGGGTTTTCAGCCCTTTTCAGTTTCTGGTGCCTTCAGTGTTTTCCAAGGAAGGTAGAGCAAATGCACCAGTCACAGTACAGCTACTTTTCTTGGTTATCTTGCAGAGCCTACTTAAATATAGTTCCCTCAAGGACCCCCAAGTCAGAGGCTGGAAACCTGTGAGCTAGAAGACACAAAGAGGCAACACAAAAGGAACCATGCTGATTTTTTTTTCTTAAAGAATGTTCAGTTCTTGGGTGACCATCCCAGTAAGTCTTCCCAAGTCTCTGCAGCTCATTTCAGATCCCTGCAGTTCATGCAGACAGGCTGCAACTCTATATCCCATGCATCAGGAGAGAGTTGGAGTAATCCCTGAATAACCTTGACTAATGCCATAATGAGCTAATGGCAGCTTTTGGAAGCTCTTCAATACAGTATAATGTTCAACCTTGATCCTTTAACTAAGTTTATTTTGGGCTTCATGAACACAAAATTGCTTATCTGATGTAGAAGCTCCTGTTAGACTTTTCAGAAGCAATTCAGATGTTTCTGGTGGAATCATAAAGGTGTAGAGATGCTTTGTTTCCTTTGAATTTGCTGGGAGTTAAGTGCTTAATTACTTCTACCTATCTGAGCTTTTACTTAGCCATCTCTGCAGTGTTATAATGCTCCCATGCTCACACCCCTTTAGCCCCTTGGCTAATGGAAAGACCTTTTTTCCAGAGGAGAAAGGGAACAGAGTATGGGACTGTATCTCAGTCACTTCAGTGCAAAGTCTACTAGGTTGGCTCTAAGTGCCGAGAAGCTGATCTAAACCGCTTGACTCTCCAGCAAAGCAGATGAAGGGCATACATGTTTTCCACTCAGTGTTTAGCTAAAGGGATTGTAATGCCCAGTGAAGCAGCAGAATGAACTCTTGGGGCAATAGCATCTTAAACTGAAAGTGCAGATATTAATGCTTGAAGGTTTTGTCTTTGTGGTTTTGTGTGTGTGTGTGTGTGTTTTTTATCAAAAAGACTTACACACTTAAAAATATTGTTCCTCTTTATGCCAGCCTGAACTCACTGGCACAGTACTTTTGTCCCCAGGCACAAATGTCCACAGGAAAAGATACTTATTTTTAAAATACTTTTTCACACAAAAAGTATCCCAAGGTCCCTTCATAGCATTAGTAGAAAAATCCATCAAACAAAATATTCACTCAATCCCTTTTAATCATATGAGCAAGGCATTTTACCATGGCCAATTGAACAAGCATCTAAAAAGAGAGATGAAGAGCAATCAGCAGAGCAGAGGGAAAGAAATGTCTTTCATCTGGGAGGGAGTAGGAGAGAAAAGGGAGGTTGGGATGAGAAAGCTGTGGTGGAGAAGATTTCTTCACTGAGGGGCTGTGTTAGGGAAAGAGGAAGAGCAGGCACTGGGCGATCAAGGGAGCCCCAGAGGGGAGCAGAGGAGGACTTGATCTGTATGAGTGGTGGCTTTTGAAGATCAGGAGAGGTTATCTGATGCTGTGATGCAAACTTCTGCGCTGGGGCAAGAGCAGGAGTTAGACCAGAAAAGGGCTGAGATTTCTTTCAGGAGAGGTAGACAAAGAACAAAGATGTCTTTTTTTTCATCAGATTTGGCTAAGAAAGGGATGGGAGGGGCAGGAAGATTCAGAAGACAGAGCTGCTGGCAAAGTCTCTGTAAAATTAATTAGCAGATCTCACCTTATTTTCTACATTCAGCAACAGGCCAGAGAGGAAACGAATGGGATTATTTTAAAGTCATTTTCCCTCCAACATATTTACTGTCTAGAAAGATAGTAAAGAAAATACTGACATGCCAGACTTGATGGGATCCTTTGTTTCATATGGTGTGGTCATTTACTCCTACATTGGACTACGTATTTCTCCAGTCAGCACAGCAAAATACTCAAACTGCATAGAGAAGTCCTTGGACACCTCAGCAAACTTTGTCTTGTTTCTCTATCCAAGAGCTCAGTCAAGGTCTGAGCAGCTGCTGCTGCTTAGGTGTTGTGTGAGCAGAGCTAAATATTTTTAAGAGTATAAAAAAGTGACAAGATAAATCCAGCCATTTTGCTTTGAAAGAACCAGGTGTTTGTCTAGCTGCGTAGTAACACAGGAAGGAGAAACTGCCTTAAAGGCACATTTATCTGTGCTATTTCTTAGTCTGAAACTAACAAAGACTGTCAGATATAAATAGTGCATCTTAAAAACGTTAAGACTCATAACACCTCTGTGAAGCTACTTAGTTACCCTTCAGGTTACCTTGTTCTTCACCTCATGACACATCAGGGTATGAACTACCAATGCCTATAGTTATACTGCACCTGACTCTAGGGCTTGACCTAATGATGCTCTATAGGTGCTATGACAATATAGATATTCTATAATCATAGCAAGATAATAAAAATTTCATCCGACAGTGAAATGCCACTGTCTTGGCTGTGAAATATGGCAGTACATAATAATGAATGCCGACAGCAGTGAGTAAACTGCCTTTTTCTCAGTTGAAATTTGCCCAGGAAGCTTGCGGGTAGGAAGGCTTCTCCTGCAAAACCAATTGGAAGATTTTTAATGACTCAGAGTAATTAAGCGTCTGTTTCTGTTTCTGCTGATGGATAGACAATAGGACCAAACTATCAAACGTGAGAAGGATTGGTGGGACAGGAAGATGCACAGAAAGCGGGGAGGGGGGGTGTTAGGAAAATGATGGGTGTGACAGCCTTGTAGGTGAGGATCAGGATCTGCAATTTGAAATGGTAAAGAAACAGATTTCTCCTTACCGAGTAGGTAGTTCGGTTGGGAGAGGCAGAGAGTTTTTGGACATGCTGTCATACGGCTAACAGGTTAGGGGTGAGGTTAGTCCCTGACGCTGTCCTCTTGTTCCTGCACGTCCTCCGGTAAATTACTTTGTCTTTCACTCTCCCACCTGGAAAATACCCCCCGACATAAAGTTCATATTAACGTGAGGCCCAGGCTAGCCTACGAGACAGACGGCATGGAGTTAAAACGATCAGCTGTCCTTAATTTAAAAACACAGAGACTTTAGAGGAACCTGAGCAGTGATTTCACACTCAGCCTCAGCGCTGCCAGCCGGAGCTGCCGGGACATCCCCACGGCCCGACGCGAGGAGGCTTGCTTTTAAAAAACACGGGCAATTTGGGGGGAAAGACGGCAAGTCCCAGCAGAGCCGGTCCGGAGCTGGGGGTCCCCCGGGCCCCGCCGAAGCCGCGTTGCCGCCCGGGCCGCGCTGGGGGTGCCAGCCGCCCACACCGCCCACGGCAGGGTTTGCCGTGTATGTCCCTGCTCTTCCCACGGCCCCGTCAAACACCGTTCCCGGGGCGAGGCCACCTCCCGCCGGGCCCGCCCTTCCCTCGGGGGCCCGTCCCTCCGCCCCGGGCTGCCCCGGGGG